>CAJQZN010041138.1:54794-80557 GCA_907164685.1 Colias eurytheme | reverse complement strand
TACGTAGATTTCATTTAAAAAGTTTCCCGCTATTCAGAGCAACAGTAAAGGCGCCGCAAATTACAAATGATTGCGTGCGCTGAAACAACCAAGTTTTTCTTACATCCACTTTATTTTCATTGCAACCTATTTCAGTTCAAACGCTTAATGAAATTGTGATTTATAAGTTAGATAAAACATCGGCTGCGGCGTTGACCTAATCATTCTTTCGATTAGTATTTAAGATCTTTCCTTTTGGGAGAACATTAATTACTTAGTTGATATGACTAAAATAAGATAAGTACTAAGTATGTTAAAAGCTAATATCATAAAAATAAGAGCTTTTAAACACTACAAAAAATTTTAGTAAAATGTAGTCTTAGTTTCTAAATAAAAAAAGTCGTTGTACAAGAGGAGTGTCATAATATTTTTTATTCATCTCTCATATTTCTAGCGTTATTTTTGTTAATTTAAATATGTTTATTATACGTGTAATCTCTGCCCAAAAGTATGTGACTAGAAATTAAAATAAAAGCAATTATGTATGACAGGAAACAAATTTATGTTATTACACATTCAATGCACGTAATAGGTCCAAATTGGGGTATTATTTGCAATTTTAATGGCAGATGCCAATAATATTATTAACTGCAATATTTTGGAAATTTTACATTGTTTTCTACTGATATTATAAACCAATATCTTGATAGTCTTTCGCCCAAACTATCTTTGCATAACACTTTTATTGTTATTGTTTTTCTTCAATTTAAGATTTTATACGTCACGGAGGAACATTCAAATCAAACATACAATAAAATCTCATACATACCCATGATATACCCATGAGGTTTGACAAATCGAATCCCAACACTTATCAACACTATCCCAAAACGCATAAAAATCTTCATTTATCTGTTCCCTTTATAATCACCATCAATCCAAAACCGCCAAACTAGTTTCAGTGGTGTAATCTAAGAGACAAAGTACAAAGGAGCCAATAGTCTCATAGCAATTAACTCAACATGCTACTTTTAATTAAGGCTCTGTTTACCTGGAGTTTATGGGCAATGAATTTTACCGGCTTTTCTGAACACCTGAGCCAAATTACATTAACTAACCATAATAATTGCCATTTGTTTATACACAGGTTTATAAATTGGCTCGTAAACTATTTAAATCGTAAAGCTTGCACATAAAATAAACGTTTGTGAAAATAAAAACGGAAATTTAAAAACATATTTCATACAATCTGTACGAAATCGACCTCTGATAAAGTGATTGTTAAAATCATGTTTTTTTCGTTTATGCGTGGCGTAGCACAGGAACTGCAGCACACATACACATGCGGTTTTCACAGTTGATTGCAGGTAATCTAACTTAAAACTAGCATACATTTTATCTAGATCCGCCGTCCAGACAGATAAATATTTCAACCCCAGACGAGGATACAGTTCGGATTAGTTTGCACCCAAACATAATATTTTAAAATTAAAATTGGGAACTTTTACCGAACTACTAAACGAAATCAAAATAAAAGCATATTAAATGATAAATATTACAGCTATTTATAAGTACAATAATAATAACAAATAGCTATCGCAATGAACAAAAAATGTTATCTCAAACAGTCCCATTTTTTACGTTGTATGCCCATACACATATGTGTAGGTTGCATGGCAAGATGTTTCTTATTTCACACAATAATCCTGAATAACTTATTACCCTCTTATCGCTTTAACACGTTCTCATATTTTTATGCAGAACTCGGATATGATTTATAAATAATGCTAATGTTTGCTTATGTTTATCGAAAGAATAAAACTAGTACAAAAATTGATATTTTACAATAATTATCTGTGGAATCAGAGCATTTCTGTATTTGTGATATAATATTGTATCCCTGTATCCTTTACTTACCTTAATAACAAACTTCTCAGAACTTTTTGTATTTATTCTCGTGATGAAGAAGAGAGAAGTAATTTGAAGATGACAAATGAGTCTATATTAGGCGAGTTTCATCAATCACATTATAAGTAAAATCACGATGTTATATCGAATAAAACTCCAAGACATGTTTTCGTCGAAATATAGAGAATATGTTATAATCTATAATCCCACCAAAAACATTTTCATGTAAAATGTTGCCAAGACGAGTCCATATGACTCGCACTGTCAAAAAGTTATCAGATCTCATGTAGAGCCAAGCTTCTAACACTACACGCCCTAACTCTACAAGGCCTAACTTCACAAACTCTACACCTTAGTCAAAATATGTGGCCTGGCCATTTCGCTACATTCACATCGGCGTAAGGTGAAAAATTAATTCACTGTTCATTACTTTTGTGTTATACAATAGTTCTTGTAGTAACGAACGGCCAAGCCACATATTTTGACTAAGGTGTAGAGTTTGTAAAGTTAGGCCTTGTAGAGTTAGGGCGTGTAGTGTTAGAAGCTTGGCTCTACATGAGATCTGATAACTTTTTGACAGTGCGAGTCATATGGACTCGTCTTGGCAACATTTTACATGAAAATGTTTTTGGTGGGATTTCATTTCTTTTTGTAAGTTGTTTGTAACAATTTTATTTTTAGCTACTGTGTGGACGTAAGAGGCAGGAGACGTTCGCAACACTTCTATTCATTCATATTTATATGATCTGATCTGAAGTATATGTCTCAATATATGTCGATTAAATTTTTAAATTTTTTTTTAACAAGGAGTACCTATACATATATATATATATCTAGGGGAACCAAGTTTTAGATTATTAGATTAGACCTCTAGCGTCATCAAAATTTAATTTAAAATTACAGGTCTCATACAAACTCCCATCCCCTAGTTTAAGGGGTTGGGGGATGAAAGTTACAAGTTTTATAATTTTTTTGTTGTTTGTGTGCTAATACTAGCTTACATACAAAATTTCAGCTTTCTAGGGCATTAGGAAATACCTTAAGAATTTTGATGATCATCAGTGAGTCAGTGACGAAATTAGCGTTTTTTAGATATAAATAAAATCTGAAGTATAAAAGCTAATGTAATTAAAACTTAATATGTTCAATAAGTCCGCTATTGACAATATATCCCGAAAATTTTGTTGATCTAGCATAATCCAAACCCAAGTTATGAGGGTTCAAAAAAACGTCGAAGCGCTTCGAGAAAAGGTAGGTAGTGCCGCTTGGCTCGTCTTGGCGGGGGCACTACCGTGCCCCCAGATAAAAAAATGAATCCCAAAATGTGTTGGTAAGCGCATAACTTGAGAACGGCTGAACCGATTTCGATAATTCTTTTTTTATTATATTCCTTGAAGTACGAGGATGGTTCTTATGTAGAGAAAACGTAAATATGTACCACGGGTGAAGCCGGGGCAGACCGCTAGTTTATAATACAAACATTGTACCTAGTTGTACGAAAAACACTAATATTATTTAAACTTTATTTATGCTAAAGTTAGCCTTGACTCTTCAGATTAGTAATAAGTTCTATAATTTAAACTCTATAAATAAACCTTCTCTTCAAGAACCTGATATATTTTTCATAATATATTCACGAGATAAAATAGATAATTTATAGGTAACAGCTTTATTACAAATTATCTTTCGCACCGACGACACAGATAATGTACAGTTAACAATAATGCCGCAACACGAAACGATCTATTAGCAGGGTGTCGGCTTGCAGGCGGCAATAGATTTGGCCGACAGCCTCAATTACCAAGTAATACTATATCTTGCCGACACTGGCCACCCGAGAACAATGCTTTGTAATCACTATGGCTATTGGGCGTCAGAAAACAGTATTTATGGCGTTTTACAATTAGACGGTGTTCGTACGTTGAACTTCATTTAAAACAAATGGACAATTTTTGAGGTCAATTTTTGAGGCTGAACTTTGAACTTTACGATAGACATGTTAGCTATAAATAATTGGGTCGGTTTTAGCTACAAAGTTGTTGTAGTATAGTCTAGAAAGTCGCTCTACTTTTTTGATAGTACATATTTTTAGGCACACATTACTTTTCCCCATGCTTACTTTTTATAAACTGTATCCATATCATTGACATAGTACAAAAGTATAAAAATAAATTTCAAATTCAGTAAATTTAAATTCTGTAGAAAATTACTTGTATTTGACTTCTGGGAAAAATATCTAGCTTTTGCGCTGAAAAGCCAAAGCATTTTACAGCGATTCACCCTGTTAGCAAAGCAAACGGAATAAAATTATACTTGCATATAAACCTGTGAACAATTTTCAACAAGCGGCCAGCAACAGAATAATCTTTTAAAGTCTGGTTTAATTTTCTTCTTTTCCTTAGCTGCAATTTGTTTTCATTTAGATTAAATTTCTGCCTTCAGGAATCGTGAATATACTATAAGTTAGGGTTGCACAAAAATATAACAAAGATGTCCACAAATGCAAAGTTGAGGGAAAAAAACAGTTCATTGGAATTTCGATTCATTCAATATTTTTTCATCTTAGCACAGATCTTAGCGCCATGATAATTTATTATCTGTATTTATTCCCTATACACTCGGACCGCTAATTAGAACGAGTGATTGATAACAGAACTTTCGATTCTAGGACATTCTATTTCCTCGGTATCTATTTATTGTTTCAGTATTATCTGTGCAAAATGTATCTACTTTAACTTATTAAAACATGCATAACCATTTAATTAATAATTTATAACACCTATAACGTCCAAAACCATTTTCATCCTGAAAAAAATATGTAGAGCAGATAAATGGAATATATCACACTATTTTAGCCTTCTACACCTATAATTGTGTGGTTTAATATTTTAGTTTACGCAACCCGCTAATATACCTATAATAATAAATTGAAATATGATTCTGTAATTAAATTACTAGTATAATATTAAGTTCTCTGTTACTCTTTATCAATGCGTAAGTACCTATTAAAATTAAATGAATGAGTGAAGGAAATAAATAATTAGGTAATATTTGAAACGAAAAGTATCCTCTATAGAATTTATTACTTTTATATTATGTATACGATTTATCAAACAAGTTATTTATACGAGTCTTTTAGAAAAAAATTGCAATGCATATCATATGACCCCGATGTGAACTATGACTCATTTTATCTCACACAAGATTTTCCTCCGAGGTGTAAAATATTTTCTACAATATTTCTTAAGAATGCAAAAACTTTGCAGACAATATTTTTGTATCAATCATCGGGATTAGAAATTTTGCTATGAGTCAAAATGTGGATGTATTGAATTTTATTTTGTTTTGTAATTAATTTTTCTTTGTTACTGATAATTTTCTATTTCAAAAATCTATATTTTCATATTCAAGACAAGTGATCTCTATCGGTATACAAATAACTCTGCATAATATCTTTGTAATCTATGCGTTGCATATTTACTGCAGCAATTTTATAGAACTGTTTAATGCTCCTAATAAATTTTTATATCGTCGACCTAAAAAGAAAGCATAAAAATTTTACTTTGTAGCCATCTAAAATAAAGTATCCACTCCAAATGAAAGCATCGTAATAATTTTCTCGGTATTACCACTTCTAAATTATTAATTAGCACATAATCTGAAGTATAATTAAATGAAACTGCATTCATTATAAATTTTACTTCACTCTTCATGGTTTGTAGGGTAAAAATAAAAATATTTTAAACAAGCCTTCAAATTATCACATTTCTCATGTTATAACTGCTCATATTATACTCACTCATGACTCAACAACTTCCCCGACATTTTTTTCCAACTCTAATATTTCCATTTCAAGCTCTTCATGCGCGCGTGGTACATATTTCGCAATAAAAGGACGCCTATGTTCTTTCTCAGGGTCTAAAGATTATCTGTGCCAAATTTCATCAAAATCGGTCCAGTAGTTTATGCGTGAAAACCATACATACATACATTCATACAAACCTTTCCTCTTTATAATATTAGTATAGATTGGTTCTACTTATACTTATATTCTCCAAAGATCAATCTATTAAAAGGCTAAAGTACAGATTTTCATTATAATATGAGGCCATTATAAGAATAGAAAATATAGAGACGTCTACACAATGAGATGTTCATTCTGCTTGTATCAGAAAATAGCGTAAATAGCTTCATAATAACATTAGGCACAATGTTTTTAATTTTACGTAAAAATTGTACTGCGACTAAAGAGTATTCTATAGTCTATAGTGTTGCAGTACAAAATAACTTTGTATGTTGTACGAAACCATTAAAGTATTTAAACATATTCAGCCGTACAAATAAAAACTTGCTTATTCAAACCTTATGCAATGCATAGATATGATAAGAATAAATAAAGAATAAGGATGTCATAATTTCTTACAAATAAATTTGGAATAACGTCGATGTATCTATGCTCACGCTATGCAATAGGCGCGAAGCGGCAACGTCGCAATTCATTCACAAAATTATGAAAAACATTGAAATTGTCTACGGTTAAGCCTTGGTGCTGTCATTTTGCTGACGCTCGTTTGACTTCGTCGAATTTGTTGTGAAGTTTCATCATACGATGTTCTGTTTATTTATTTTTTAAATATTTATTGGAAATAATTTAAATATATCATTAATTAATATGCAAGCAAATGATAGATAACGCTATCAAATATCTGGAGAACAGAAGATAAACCCACCTTGAGATAGAGAGTTGCCAAATAACTGGTACTCAAAACATATAACTCCAGGCTTAGAAGATTTATATTTTCAACGAAAGTGTATATTATTGTGATAAGTTTAGAAATAAGTTTTATGTATGTATGGTTTGGCGCATGTTGTAAATAAATAAATCATTATAAATATCAAAAGGGTTTTTCATAATTTCGTATATTTTGACATTTCATACAAAATTTTCCATTTCAATAGGTACGTAATGAAATTATTAATTTGCTCAACTTTTTCTACTTCTCGTATTACTCTCATTGCTATTATCTCAAATTTAGATTGAAAATTGCTTCTAAAACTTGTAAAACACAGCACAATGTACTAAAAGATATGTTATAACTCGGTTATGTCAGACTTATACTAGGGTGGTAGCCGTAATAAGGACGGAATAGCATTAGTATGAATACTTATTACGAAGTTATACTAGGTTACATTTATTTCGTGTTTATTTGTATGATTTTTCCTTATTCTTAGTTTATTCTTTGCATAAAATGTTATAACTCGTTTATTTGTACGGCTGTTTGTTTTTAAATATACTACAAATTACTATAATCAATCTACAAGGACCTTTAAACTAACTAGTTTTTATATCGTGTAGACATACAGAAAATGCAATAAATATTCTAGGTATATTTGTTGAAAAGCTTTTAGTTACCTGTTTTATCAGAAGTTTTTAAATAATGTGCAAAGTTAAGGACTGGTTTCACATGCTACCTCTATATTTCATCTTCAATGTACATTTCAGTACATGACATGTAAATTTAACAAGTTATCAGGATGTTGAGGTATTACAGAGACTATAGTTGTACTTGCTTGTTACTAATCCTTGAGTAAAGTATCAAGTTATCTTGAGTTAGCTATGGCTGGAAGTTATGAAACACATTTTGCAATAATATTATAATAGTGATACTAGCTATGCCCAGCGGTTTTATCCGCATTGCTCTGTTACTATGGTCTTAGCGTGATCATAGCTTTCCTCGATAAATGGAGTGTCTAGCAGTGATCCATAGTTCCTGAGATTAGCGTGTTCAAGCAAACCAACAAACTCTTCAGCTTTATAATATTACTATAGACTGTAAATTTCATTGAAAAACAAAAGAATTTTGAAGCGTGAGCGTTTTATTGAGTGCAGTGCGTTGAAAAAATCGCATTTTTTTCTACAAAATATAGCATACATTAAAAGTAGTAGTTAAAGCCGCCATAACACAATTTAAAAGTCGGCATGGCTCGTTTCCCTCCAAATAGACAGTTTTAACGAGGGCCAAAAAACTCAGACGACCATAATATCATTAGTTCCAACGCTTTAATTATTTCTGAAATACAGGGTGCTTCTATTTATAGGATCTTAAATACCGCGTGCAAAATATTTTCAGGTTCAAGTGTTTACTATAGTAAAAAGTAAATAATCCAAAGATAAAATTGAAAGAAAAAGATTATGTTTTCATCAAGCCATAATGAGTTATTTTCTTTATATTTTAAATTCAGAGAGAAACCGCTTATGGTAGGTACAGACCTTACCATTCGATCTAAAGTAATTAATATTTATAAATTCTGATGTCTGACATCAAAATATAGCGTCAATGTGTCTTTTTCTAGATAAAGTCCCATTTTTATGTCATGAATTAAATCTACTAATACATACTAAAAATATGTGAAATAATTACAATACGAAAGTGGTTCCACGAGTACAGATTTTAATAAAACTTGTATAGCGTCTACATCAGAATAACATCCACATTCAACACAATATAATGTTGTTTTAAAAGTTCATGCATAGTTAGCTAGTTTTGCATAAAAGTCTTAACGTCACAACGAGCGCAACTTTCTTAACATAATTTTGCTTTCTTTTATAGAAATCTAAATACAAAGTAAGAACTGAAGTTATCTTAATTTTTCCAGAGCCAGTTTTTCTACAATTTCACGCCGTTCCTGGTAGTGTACCTATTAAAAGTGTATTTAAACTCAAGCTTCATTCATCCCACTTTAAAATTCATTGGAATTTTTTGCTTCTATTATTTTAGTAATCATTTAGTCTGTCTTGAATGCAATTATCTTAGAGTTTACATTGTGAAGAATAACGTTTTATTTCGTGAAATATTTTTGTCTTCAAAATACGTAAAACGTTTTAATGTGCTACTCTGAATTGTGTATAATAACTATACTACTCGACCAAGCCAACTAGACGCTCGGGTGGAATGCGGCCTCCCCGCCCGCTTACCGCCTCAGGTACCGCGTTCGCCTTAGTACGGTTCGCAGCATCGACGCATTCGTACGTTTCGCATCGCTAGTTATTTCTGTACTTTTTATTATTAATCGTTAAAGCTTGTTGTTGACTGTTAAGTTTTTCGTTGTTATTTGTTTAAGTTTTTACTGTGTTGTTATTCATAGACAGCCCTCGAAATGGGGAAAAATAAGACTATTCATAGCGGAGAGCGAACAGTGATATTATTAATATTTTTTTTTTGCTATCTGTACCCGAGACATGGGCGGGTGACGTCACAGTTGAAAAGGGTCTAGTTGGCTTGGTCGAGTAGTACCACAAATCATGTAATTATAATAAATAATAATACTATACAAATTCCAGCTTTTAATTTTGTATAGATTTTTTATAATGATATTAATGCTCACTTATTACACTTACGTTTTATTCCTAATATATTTTCACAATATTATACGTTTTAATTATATAGGCCCTTATGTATAGCTTTTATACTAACTATGATAGAATGATAGAACAACACAAAGGCGGGCAAAATTCACATACTGGGCGAAATCTCGGGCTTGTTCAAAGTTACACAGCCTCTGTTTACTCTTGAGAGTGTTCGTAGCAGGCCTGATGTTACACACGGTAAACCATATTTTAATTTTATATGTAAATTTCAATAACGGCTTAATATATGTAAACAGAGTATAATCACAGTTGACAGATATATACGTAGTATAATGGTACATAAACACATAGTGATTTTGTTATCGAATTACATATAGTTTTATAGAACAGTTTATACAGTATTTAACAAATTTGAACACGAAGTTTGGTTTCAACTAATCTAAATTATGAAAAATTTGGAAAATCCAAAAGTGCACGCCTCATAATTTTTTTTAATAAATATTTATTAATTATTATTTTTGTTTATTTAATAACAATTAAACCACATCGAATCAGACCCTGAAAAATGAAAGGGTTCTATTCCTGAGCATACTCAAGCGTAAGAGAAAAAAAAAGACTCGATTAGTAAAGTATTTCGGTCGCTATCGTGTTAACAAGAAAAAGGATCCGCACATACAGACACACGGACGTCCAAGACAGAACTTTTTTAAACTGTTTTTTAACTAGTTTAAATAACAAAAATGACATCAAAAATATCATGAACGTTAAAAATAGTGTTTTTTCTTAATATGTGTGTGTATGTATTATCTTACAAGTGCAATGTATGATACATAAAGACATTTTAAGTTTGAAAAATCAGATGTTTTGCGCGAAGTGACAGTAGTACCCACCTCAACGCTTCGCTTATGAGGCGTGCAATTTGATTCTGTATAGCTACAAAGTTTGTTAGGATTTCATAATTATACATAGTATAAAATAATAAAACAAAGTCACTTTCTCTGTCCCTATGTCCCTTTGTATGCTTAAATCTTTAAAACTACGCAACGGATTTGGATGCGGTTTTTTTTAATAGATAGAGTGATTCAAGAGGAAGGTTTTAGTATATAATTGGGTTTTAGACAAAGCGGGCGAAGCCGCGGGCGGTAAGCTAGTGTAAAATAAAATAAATGTGCCAAAACAAAAGAAACCTGATTTTTAAGTTTCACTGAAAGATAAATGTATTAATAATCTAGAATCTAGATGAAATAGCTCTCTATTGTAAAAGCTGAGCATCTCAAAACCGCCAAGTCGTAATTTCACTGCGAAGCGGCAGCTAAAAGTTTAAGTGCATTCCGTTAATAAACTAGCTTTTCAGAAGTTATTATATTTCGTTCTTGCTATGCAATATATTCTTCCTGAATCATAACTCAATATCTTTATAGTCGCAGTTTTGATTTAACCCAAAATATACAACTTACGAAAGAGATCGATGACTTTTCAAAACTATCATACTAGGTATATTTGTCAGTACGAAATATTTTCATGTAAGTACTATAGGTATTAACAGTTATGTGATTATTATTTAAAGTAGGTAAGTAAGAACCTTTTTTTCATGTATGAACATCATCAAATTTGATGATATTTTAGGTTAACGCACTTGTTGTAAATATCATCTACTTTGCTATGATCACACATTCGATATTAGTTCACTGGCAAAGCTCCATTGGCTAGTCACTTCAAAACTGTTATTTAGTCTGAATTATATGACCATATAGCTGAATGGTCAAATATCTATCTACCTATGATGTACAATGTACATAGTAGATGTACCTACATTATACTAGCCATTCGAAGTTCGAACTGGCTTTCAATTGAACCGGTATAAAAAGTAAAAAAAATCTTCAGGTTCAGGTAGAGAAATACATATATCTGGATGAGGAAATGGGCCTGGGAGATGTAATAAATTGTTAAGTGTTACGTGGTAAATTAAATTAATTGAACAATTTTACAGATTCTCGAATTCATTTAACACTATTCTATCTATAAAACTGTTTATCATTAAATCATTTAAATGTATTTATAACACAAAAGTCTTTTAATTTTTCTTATAAACGTACCGAAGCCCTTTCCCTTACATCCTTTTAAGGCCTGTCAAAGCAAACACTTCGTGACAGTTTGTGTAGGTCAATACCATTAAAGTAGGTGCAAGACCCGTCTGATGTGACAGTTGAAAGGTTCAGTGAAAATTAATCTCCTATATTTCCTTTTAATTTTGAGTAAAACTTGACAACCATTTATTCTAGTAACCACCGCTTTAATTCCAATTTTAGATCGAGTAAACCTACTTGTATTTTTCTTCATCTCCCATTTAATCGATGTAGTCTTGTAGAGCTTATGTAGAGTAATAACTTAAATATGTATAATCTTCCTTTAGTTGTAAAATAATAAGATTTAAATATTTAATATAGTTTTCTGCACGTGTATCACGATAGGTAACTCGTTATTTTCACATAAAATACAGATTTGTCGAATTTATGTTTCATCGCGGAAAGAGGGTAAGAGTAGGAAATAGACGAATTTCAACACACGAAATTCGTTCATTCACAGTCACTACCTAGTATAAAACAAAGTCGCTTTCTCTGTATGTTTAAACCTTTAAAACTACGCAACAGATTTTGATGCGGTTTTTTAATAGATGTTTTGTGGTTTTCGAGGAAGGATTAGTATATAATTTATCATATTGGTAGTTTTATTACTGTTTCTACGAAGTTTCAAATACTAGGTACATTATGTAAACTGCAGTTCTGCTACCATAACCACATGCACATGTCCATCGAGACAACATTTATAATAAAAATAAAATGTCAAATACTTGCGTTTATCGAGCAGATGTAACAGTTATATGATCCCAAATACATTTATAACAACACAGGTCATTGGTTGGGAAGAAAATGTTTGCCGGACAATAGAGACCAAAATACGGGAGAAAAAGTTTTAGTTGAGGTACCGTGTACGTGTCAACAAATGATTTTATTTAGAAAATAATATAATATTAATATTCGATTAAGGTATCTAATATCTTGCCCGTTGTAAAACAGAAGATATCTAGTTTGCAGTAGGTATAATATTTGTCAATATTTAACAGAATTTGTAGTAGAGTCATTCGTATGTACCTAATATGATATCTAGTCTAAAACTAAAATAATTATAGTAAGATCGAAGCTTACTAAACATAGCGCGAAAAAGATAACATATTCTTCTAATATTATTCATATTAGTTCTACGTTATATAACGTATACAGTGAAACTTCCTTAAGTGCCTGTTAAAAATTTACCCAAACTAGATTTATGGACAGTTTCTGATCACATATTCACATGAATACGGCCAGAAATCATTTTTATTCAACGGCCAAAGCCATTTACGTGGAAAGATAAAGTTGGTTCGCTTAGTCTGAACGTTTATGATAACGTTTCATCCAAATGTTAAATGTTATGAAAAATTATATTCCTATCATATGCTACGATAATCTTTAACGATTTATCAAGTCACATCTTTTTATACAGTGGGTTTATAGAGCACAGGCTATCAAATGAATTATTTATATTTGATCGTATGTGCTCTGTGGCAAAAAGTTGTAACAAAAACAGCAAAAAGTGTCTCTGGACTATAATCTATACTTAATATGTATTATTAAGCTGAATTTTTTTGTTTGTTTGAACGCGCTAATCTCAGGAACTACTAGGATAATATTGTAATACTGTGCTACTAGTCCGATTTGAAAAATTCTTTCCGTGTTAGATACCCCATTTATCAAGGAAGGCTATAGCCAATACATATATCATCACGCTAAGACCAACAGGAACGGAGCAATGCGGGTGAAACCGCGGAGCATAGCTAGTAAATTATAATCCGAATCCGAAAACTGTGATGGCGGGTGCCTTTTAAAGAAAAAATTTAATTTAATTTCCGAGTTTAGTTACGGTCCTTCATTAAACTTTTATGAGAAAGTGTATATGAACCTCTTATTTAAAATTGTAATTATGTAGGTAATATAATTTCTCTTTTATACGGACCTTAATCCTGGGACTGGACTTTTTTTCCCGATACATATATAACGTTTACATTAGTAAAATATATAATTTCCTGTACATCTTACTTTTAACCATGATGAATTCTCTATTATAATGTAGATTGTACACATGAAACGGAATAGCACATACCTAATTAAAATGAGACTTTACTAATCTCAAAGTAAACGATGAAGTTATTCAATAAAGGGAAAATTAAACAAAAAATTTAATGGAGTTTTCGTATCAACTGCCAAGATGTCGACAAAGATTAATAGCATTCAGATTTCAGATAGGATAGGCTAACAAATTTGTCGATCGTATTTCCATTAAAAACGGTTCCTGTGACAGTTTAGAAACTATTTCAGGGCAAGGCCGACGTGAAATGATTTACTGGTTAAAAGTCGTAATAACGAATCGGGTTTTGAAGCGATGAGAGTAAAATTTCTAGGTCGCGTCATGGCAATAGGTCTATTATATTATATCTATACGTCATGAAGTACTTAAAGGCGATTTTGGTATCTTTGAATTTCTGACACGTTTCACTTCTGACACGTGTGCTCTTTTTTTTTTAATGAAGTATACCTAGGTACCTACTCCCTGGCATAATAATATATGTATTAAGATTTATCAATCAATGAGGTAAGTAATTTCGTTCTACTGTTGCTTAATTATTATTTGTTTTTGTTTTCCTAGCAAAAAAGACTTTAGACTAGTGTTGCATATTTCATGTATATATGTCATAGTCTCTTTGCAAATCGAAATGTTTAATTTGCACACGTCATGAAATGCAATAGGTAATTAATTTTGGAAAATGATTTCTTGAGATGTTATTAGGTACTATTTATAGTTCCCAAGTAAATAATAATACACTAGCAGTGTAGACAAATATTTTGTGCAGTTATTCTGAAATATCCGATATGTACAAAAATGACAGGCCTCTGACATTCTATTCCAGAATGTTCTACAGAAACAAAGGATGTCCACTGTCCAGTAGATTGAACAAAGCCTTAGATAGCAATATATTCAAATGCTAGGTACGTTAGCTTTGCCTAAGATACAACTTTGTGTGAACATAGGCGTTATTGACTGTTACCTAGCTTTTAATTTTGTACCCCTCGATTTTGCTTGGCCAAGACTACCTACACTATACAATTAATGGGAATCCAAAGTTATTATTTTATAAGGTGTCATACCATTTTTCCATTATCGTTCCACTATAATCACTGATGGAAGCAAGATAGAAAGTTGCGTAGGTAAGCTCAAACATTAAACTCAAACTCAAACATTTATTTATTCAATTAGATTTCTCCTTGAAGCGATTTGAATCGTCATAACATATTTTTAACATTTACCACCGATTCGGAAAGCAGTAACTATGAAGAAAGACCGGCAAGAAAGAGTCAGGATAAAAATTAAATAATAAATTAAATTACTTGATAATCAACTAACCTTCTTACCCTCCTTCGTAATTGAATGTTTAGTGAAGTAAGTCACGAGTACCTACATATTAAACTCAGATTCAGAAATATTATTGAACTAATGAATTAATAAATAATTAATTAAAGTGAACTAAAATGTTGACCTAGGTCGGGTGTTTCGGGGTTCAGTGAATACAGAAGACAATGAACGGACGCACACCAATATCCATCTCCATTTGTCTGTCTACTCCGTGTCCACGCCTGAATAACTGAACAGATTTGGAAAAGAAAATTATGCATATAATGTCTAAACTAGTCATTTTTCTTACCAATATAAGTAGGCTACTTAACTTTAGTAGGTTATTATTCCTCTGAAAAGCGTTAAAAAATAACAATAATTTACATAATTTTATAATGTATTTAATCAAATTGAAAAACACGTAAGTTTATAAACACAGCTTCTATTCCCAATCACACGTTCTTCTTCATTTTATATCGTTAACCAAAAATCAAAATAACACTCAATAAGAAGATAAAACAAACAATTCTCGAGGGTATTGAAATTGAAGTCGGAGGGTACCATAACTCAATGTACAATGTACAGGATAAACAGGGATTCGTTAAATATTTCGTGTGAATGGCCCTTACACAGACATGTATATATAAGTAGACAACGCAAGTACCGCGATCTGTATGAAAACCAAGCGTGTCATATTTTTTGTACTGACCTTGACGCGTTATGACGTCACGAGCGCTTTTTAGTGATGTTAATTTCATTTTACGCTAAATCGATTAGGCCGCCACTCGCGCGGCGATTCTAGTATCGTCCTATCCCATCGAAGTAAATCGAAAGAAATCAGATCAAACTAGATCTATGTCTAAGAGGTAGTCAAATAAATGAATCGTAATCGATTACTAAATCGATTCAAGACAGAAAAATGATAATTACCATAGACAGAGGGATGATAAAATAAAGTTATAAACCTTTTAATATTCTAACAAGTAAACTAATGTGTTTTAGCTTTTTCTTACATATGCCCATTGAGTTACCATGTACTACGTACTAGAGAGGCCATCGAAAGAAAGTAATGAAACTGTCAATCAATCAATCTTTATGTCCCGTTGCATCGATCCATTTTCCTTTTATGTTCGGGTTACTTGGAAAACTGAAAAAACAAACATAGTCTAAGCAATAAGGAGTTTTCTTAAAAAACTCCCAAGATGACACTTTAACTAATGGCGTCCATGTCATAATATTTATTTTTAGTACCTTTGTATTAAAATACTTAAAAGTTCTAGGTCAAGTCGTATTAAATGACAAAAAAAATCTATGCCTTTTTTTCTGAAAAATTGCTCCTTCAAATTATCATTTATCTGTTCGATTATAAAATCGATTAGAATCGAGAACTGTTGCATCAAATGAACATCACTAACCACAAAATTGGACAGAAAAATGAGAACAGAAAAATGAGAAGACGCTATTCATTGCTTGTTATCATACGACGCGATCTTTACCGTGCCAAGTAAAAGCCGCAATGTATTCCGAATCATTTCGTATGATTTGGTATCCGTGTTTGTCACGATCGTTTTCCACAGATATTCTTTATTTGATTTTAAAATAAATAGTGCATATTCTGATTAGAAAATTACTTACCGGTGGAAGGAAACATCTCTGCTAACTCGGCCACTCACAGCTGTGGAGTTTCTACAGTTTATAACGGCGTAATTCGGCATTTTACTTTATTCAGCTTCACGTCTTTCCTTGGCGAACTGCAAGCGCGGACTGAGTGTAGGCCAGCGTCAAGTAAGTTTCATAATCGTAGTTTGGACACGGGAAGTACATACACTCGCTTAGTCTATCTTGATATATGTCCGTGGGCCCTTATTAAATAAACAACACCCATCAACTATCAACTTTTCTATTTCCAAAGTTGATTTCAATTCAAAATCCATACTAATATTATAAATGCGAAAGTAACTCTGTCTGTCTGTCTGTTACTCAATCACGCCTTAACTACTGAACCAATTTGCATGAAATTTGGTATAGATATATTTTGATACCCGAGAAAGGACATAGGATAGGTTTTATCCCGGAAATCCTACGGGAACGGGATTTTCTTTGAAAACGCGGGCGAAGCCGCGGGCGGAAAGCTAGTAACGAATATTTTTTCTTCAAGTAGGTACATCAATCAAATTTACATGATAAAATTTGATTAGTAAAATAAACCAATAATTAATTATATATTATGTACCTATGTACTTATGTGCTTAGATGGGCGGGTGAAATTGCTAAAACTTTTCAGCTTTTTTCCTTACTAGGTACCTATTATGATTGTGGTATTATCACATATTATATTAACACGTTATAATATACATATACATATATCTAAAAATGACTTTTTAGGTGCCAGAGACATTTTAAGCGGTACCTATTTCCAACAGCTAATAGTGAACCTTTCTGAAAGCAACTATGTATGTAAGTTACTTGCGGTATCTTGCACACTTAATCCTCTACGTGTACTGTACACCCACTCGTTTCACCTTGATTAATCAAGCTACTTTCGGGACAATTTTATGTTTAGCTTAACTATATTAAAGTATCGTAATGTAAGGTTTACAAGACCTTATAGGAAGGTGCAATTAACCACTAATCAAACCTTATTCTGCACAAATTATGGCACAAATGCTTCTTTATTTAGCGCACAGAGTTTTTGTTTATTTCTGAACTAGACGCAAGTATCAGGAAAAAAAATAATAATAAGGTATGTATAGCTTATTTATTATATGACTCGGTTAATAAGCTGTTGTATTGTAATCGTAAGATTTTATTTTTAAATCGGTTGTTTAGTTTTTTTATAATAATAAAAAAAAATTGTTTTGAGAGTTGTAAATTTTAATGAAATGTTTGAATAGATACTTAGTTAATTGTGTCGCTTATGAAAAATATTCAAAGATAGTTATTAATAACACTTTTAATCGAAACTCCGTCCTTCACAAATTAATTAAAGCATCCATATTAATTTAAAATGAATGCTAAATGAATACAAAATTAAAAGCGAACCACCAGGAACCTTTTTCATAGCTATTGCGTGAGCTAACTTAAAGTGAACTATTGCGCACTCAACTGGATACATTTTGATGGTTTTGGCACAATGCCAGCGAGCCCCAAGCCAGAAAAGAATTTAATAGATCTTCCTGTCCTTTATCCATTATGACTATTGTGTGGGAAAATTGGCTATATTACAACGGTAAATTATACCCGGTTCGAATTCAATAAAAGGTGAATATAACGTTAGCATCGCGTCGTAATATCATCTAATGGAAATTAATCACCTGTTTTCTAAAAAGGATAATGTTATACATTGAGATACTAATAGCTCAATGATGTTATAAGGATAACCTAATACTAGTTCTAACTAAGTAGTACCTAGTAGTAAAATTACAAATTGCGAAATAGTAACTGGTTCTTTGTTTTTGTTGCTTAAAAAATTCATTCTTTTTTATTTTCAACTAGCGGTCCGCCCCGGCTTCGCTCGTGGTACATATTTCGCAATAAAAGGTAGCCTATGTTCTTTCTCAGGGTCTAAAGATTATCTGTGCCAAATTTCATCAAAATCGGTCCAGTAGTTTAAATGCGTGAAAACCATACATACATACAAACCTTTCCTCTTTATAATACATATTAGTATAAATATCTCTGACGCAAACCAACTGATTACCTATAACTAATTCTACACAACTCATTACCTTTAACTACGCAAATCTTAAGGCAAATAGCGAGTAGCATGTATTCACAGCTTAGATCAATTCACAGGTATTCGTCATTCGTGGTCATTCGCCTCACTAATCGCCTCGCTATCCGCATTCCGCTATTAAATTGTGAAAATACACCATTACAGTCAATGTCAAGTGTCAACTGTCACTTGTCAGTCTCAAATCTCAATAACAAAACAGCTGTGAAATTCATGTGATAATCTTATATCGAACAAAAGACTTAATTTATCTATATAAATTGAAAACTTTTAAAATGAGTAACAGTAATAAATCACTTCGTATAGATTGGTTTGATGGAACAGTGATAGAAGAAAATAGACCGAGTGCTTCAAGATTCGAAGATGAAGAAGCCGATGTTCCAGCACCTCAACCGCAAAAACGGCATGAAATTGAAAGAAAACCTATTGGCTTTAAACGTCTATTAGATATTTCATTCATGAAACCTCCTAGTTTAAATTTAGAACTATCCAACCGTCCAGGCTTTTGGCTCCTTTTTGAGACTGAGTTAAAAGGTGACTTTATCGTACTAATTTTAAGAATATTAGCCGCATTATACAAATCATTAGAATGCGGTGATAAATCAAAAATCAATACTATGTTAAAAACAAAGTTTCTACAATCCAATTTCTTAGTTCAACTGAAGGAATACCTTGATGGGCTCCCTAGAGTAAGGATAAACGAAAAAAGAATGAATATGCAGTTTTGGGATGATGTTGAAATAGTTTACAACAATGTATGTGACCTGTGTGAAGGTCTGCATAACCAAGAAGGTGAAAACAATGAGTTCTTACAAGAAATATATGATTTATTAGAAATAGCTGAAGAAAGTGCTATTGGTGTGCAAGAAGAACACAGTGAGAGAATAAATGAAAGTTTGTATATAAAATTACATAAATTAAAAGAGATTATAGTTCACTCAATTTCTAAGGTGTGTGTAAATCATTTATTTGAATTCATGTAAGCTTTTTGCTAAATTTTTATATGGGAATAATTACAGTCTTAAAATATAGGTAATATTATAAACCATTAGCAATTCACCCAAGAATACAAATAATTATTGTAATTGAATTTTTAAAACATAATATAATTTATATTTTTCAGAATGAATATATCGCTACTGATGTGCCACTACCTAAGATTATAAGCAAAGATGATTATAGAAACTTATCCATATTTCCCACTAAGGAGGATTTACTCAACGAATCATTGTATCAAATACAACCAAATATTATAAACAGTGCATATAGTTGTGTAGAACACTATTTGGACATACAATTTAAATTGCTGAGGGAAGATTGCTTTGGTCCATTGCGAGAAGGAATATGTTGGTAAACATTGTGTCATAATAAATTGTCTCATCAGTATATTTCACTTAATCCCCTATAAAAAAATCCTCCTGTTAGATATGTGGACATAGAGCATATCGGTCAAGTATGGTCTTGCAAGCATAACACTTTTTATATAAAATTTAGGTACTGATATAGCCATTTTCAAAGACCTATTTGAGCATAAACTTTTGTTTATTATTTTTGCATTTCTCTAATTTAAGTCTCATAGAATTATATACAGCATAAAATAAATTTATATTAGAGTATTAAAAATGATTACAGGTAAATACTTACAAAACCCAACAAAGAGAAGGCATGAAAATATAAGGTAATTAGGAATAATTATAAAAATATTGCAGTTTTAAAGGCTTAATTCTAAGTAATCTATTGAGAATATTACAAAATTAATTACTAATAGTCACTTAATATTTGTTATTTCAGGGTATATCCCAAAATTCGGATAGTTCAAACCTACATGAGTAACAATAAAGTAGGGCATTTGGTAGATATAGCATGGGATGAGCGTTCAAAGCACAGCTCTGTGGATTGCAAGAATTATGCCTATAATAAATGTTTGATGTTTGGGTCGCTCCTACTATTTACTAGTGATAATTTTAAAACAATATTGTGCGCTACAGTCTTGGACTCAAATTTGAATTTGCTGAGTGAGGGTAATGTAAGTAATTCAACTTTTTTATACTTATTAAATTTCCTTAAAATTGATTAACCTCACTTACATTACAATGTAATTTCTGCTTAAACCTTGACTACTTGTACAAACTAAACTTAAATAAAGCAACAGTTTTCTTAATTGCTTTTTTCCACCAGGAATCGAAACAGGTCTCTACTTAAAGAAATTCAACTTATAAACAACGGCGAAAGTACCTAGTATTTCTAACTACTTATTTTTAATCATATTACAGATTGCTGTCTCATTCCAAAATGCTGTACCAAATAATATATTTTCTGAACAATTTCTGATGGTCGAGAGTGAAGTATTTTTCGAACCATACCATCGAGTTCTTAAAGTTTTGCAAAATTCAACCGAAGACTTGCCCATGAAGAAATATATTGTAGATGTTCAGGTACCATTTTTTCTAGTGTTAACATTCATAATTTATTTTTGAAGTCTTATTTAATTTAGTTTATGTACTTTCTTTAATTTTGTACTTACTATAATAATGATCACTAGGTGGAGTAGTCCACTTTTACTGCTGTTAATTTTTTAACATCAAAATTGATAAATACTTTTTACTGTCAATTTTAGCCACAAACAAATGCACCAACATATATAAATTCCGATACAGTATACAACATTCAAAATGAAAAAGGTGACGACCTATATGTCCCAGTCTTAGATCAATCTCAGTGGCCTAGTCCAGAATTAATAAATCTTGACCAATCACAAATGGATGCATATAATTTTGCTCTTACAAGAGAATTTGCTGTAATACAAGGTCCTCCAGGAACAGGAAAAACATATCTTGGAGTTAAAATTGCTTCAACTCTTCTGAAGAATTTATCACTTGAAGGCACCCCTATGTTGATCATTTGCTATACCAATCATGCTCTAGACCAGTTTTTAGAGGGAATTTTAAATATTACCAACAATATTATTAGATTAGGAAGTCAATGTAAGAGCAAAATATTGGAACCATATACCCTCAATAATATAAGAGCGAAAAATAAATCAAGATTTTCCTATTTATATGCTAGTAAAAGGTCAGAATTTGAAAAGGTGTTCAATGAAATGACTGAATTGCAAAGTGACATTGAAAAATGTAGGACTGATCTGCTTTCTTATAGAACTATTAAACCATACTTGAAAGAAATAAATGATTCTTTTGAATTAAAAAGTTGTGATGAAGATAGTGTCTTGGATTGGTTATTGGGACATTTAGATAAAAAAGAGTCTATAGAAATTGATGATTGGGAAAAACAGATGGATGAAATCAGTGTAACAGATAAAATAGAATCATGTTTTTCGGAAAAATGGGCACTTCAAGAAATAGACTCTATGAACAACAGCATAAAGTTCATGCAAAATATCACTGATGAACAAATCAATAGGCAAAACATGATAAATAAATTCGAGTCTCAAATAGAGAAAGTTAAAAAGAGGCTCGATTATTTTAAGGTATTTAAAAAATTTAATCAACAATTACTTTGGGTTTTAACATTTAACGAAAAATCGTTAATAAAAAAATATTTTTCAGAAGAGTATGACAGATCAAACATCTGGAACACACAAATTATTATTTAATTTGGATGATATAAAAGATTTATATAATTTATCTTCAGAAGAGCGATGGAATGTATATTTCCAGGCAGTAGAGAATGTCAAGAAGCAGTTATTGATCAAAATGAATGAATTATTGGTAAGAACTCAAATATATTAGGATAAATATCTTTTGTATTTGAATCTATGATTTTAACCCAACTGCCACAAAAGATTATGTCTCCTACATATTTTCGGGACACTCCAAACTAAAAGGCGGTATTTAAGCCTTACAAAGTTATTTAAGTGTCAATAAATAATTGTATAATTTGTATTTGTCTGCATTTACAGAACAAATACAACGCTCTAAGCTCAGAATTGGAAGAAGTATCGACGTTAATTGATAGTGATGTAATGAAAACCGCGCGAGTGGTGGGCGTCACTACAACTGTGGCCGCGAGACGACATGATCTTATGAGGAAGTTATTGTCTTCTATTGGTATGATACTTGAACGATTCTAGAAAATGAATATAATGATTTTATAGTATTATATAATGTGCATATTATGCAAATTGGTTGGGTTGGCAGTTAACACGCTAGATAAGATTAATATTTACGTAATTCTACCATTTGAACGACAGATTTTGTTAGAACAAAAGAAAACTAATAAACATTAATCATATTACCACAAAACAAAAACAATTTAAACAAAGTCTAAATTAAAAAAAAATTACAATTTTGTCTATGTGAAATACGACAAAACCAGAAGTTAATTTTTTATTTTATTTTTAGTTATAGTTGAAGAAGCTGCAGAAGTATTGGAAGCACACATAGTGGCGTCGCTAACAAACAAATGCCAACACCTTATACTCATAGGTAATTAAATCCTCACTTGGTTGCATTATTACGCTTAGTTTAATTAGCAATTGTTCTTTTTTTCAAGAGAAATAAAAAAATATCGTCAGAATTATTATGAATAGAGTTAAATACATTTTTACACTCAAAAATAATAAAAAAGTCATAAATTTTTCGCTTATACAATGTATTACACACAAGTAAAGTCGAGCGAACGAGTAAAAATATATGTTCATAAATAAAATCTAATCTAAATTTCTAGGTGACCACAAACAATTGCGTCCATCGGCCGCTCACTACAAGTTGGCTAAACATTACAATCTAGAAATATCTCTCTTCGAACGTATGATTAGAAACGGTATTCACGCTAAAACCTTAACAATACAACGGCGGATGCGACCAAACTTTGTGGAACTTTTGGTACCAACAATATATGAGAAGTTAGATTGTCACCCTATTGTGTTCAACTATCCAAAAGTCAGGGGAATGAAGGACACCCTATACTTTTACAACCATGATGTGTTTGAAGATTCGGAGGTTAATTTTTAACTATTATGGATATATCTAATTATTATGTCTTTTTTTAATCTAAATCGCTTGTGCTGCGTCTCATAAAATAATTCATTCCTGTAATAGTATTGTTTAAATATTGTTGTTTGCAGCGGTGAATAGATTATTTATTTTCCCGATTTCAGGGTTTAGAAGACAGTTGGAGCCACAAAAATACGTTCGAAGCAAAATGGTGCGTGAATCTCGCAAATTACTTGTTACAAATGGAATATAAATCCAACGAAGTGACAATATTGGCCACATATACTGGCCAAGCTACACTCATTAAAGAGGTAAGTAGTTACGTATTGCAAAAAGAGAAAAAAAACAGAATATTTAAGTATGATTTTTTTTTTTTTAGATAAAAGTCTAATTATCTTAAAAACACTTATACTTCGAACGATAATTAAATATTACGAAAATATAATCAATATTATTTTTTTCAGTTTACAAAAAAATATCCCCTGCTTCAAGATATAAAAATAACTGTAGTCGACAACTTTCAAGGCGAAGAGAGCAAGATAGTTATATTGTCTTTGGTGAGGAGTAACAGAGACGGCAACATTGGCTTTTTAGCAGCTGCTAATAGAATTTGTGTTGCCCTATCCAGAGCTAAAGAAGGTATGTTTTCTTATTTTTACTTTCATATTTTTAAGCAAAAATAAATTGTACTTAAATTTTAAAATTGAAAATATCGATCGAATACAAGACGCCATTCGTAAGTTCATACGAACCCACATTTTTTGATTAACTTTTTAACGTATCATAAAATCCATTATTTTATTGTTTCCAGGTTTTTATATATTTGGTAACATGAAAGGACTGAAGTCAGCCAGTACTATATGGAGATCTATTGATGAAAAATTATCAGCTCAAAATGCTATAGGACGTACAATCGAATTAAACTGTGAGAAACATGCTCAAAATCTCGGTGTGAGTAAAGATTATATAATTTTATAGAAGACAAGAGATTTATTTTATAATTTAAATAATTAATATCTAGGTATATATGTACAAGTATAAATAACAAATTTAATTACTTATCTCTATTTGTACTAGGATTGATATTTGGGCCACCGGGCCCGTTTGCGCCGACCCTAAACCAAGACTTTGTTGTCTGTCTGTCTGTCTCCAGGCTGTATCTCATAAACCGTGATAGCTAGATAGCTGAAATTTATCACAAATTATGTATTTCCGTTGCCGTTATAATTGTTATATTTTCAGTAGAAAATTGCGATAAGCGCTTTAATTAAAATAAGCGTTTATCCTTCATTTCTTACATAAAAAGGGCATTTTTTTTATTTAGGGCCGATTTTTCAATGCCCAGATAAACAGCTAGATAGACTTTATTCTTCAGTTAACAAAATATTCAATTTTTCAATAGACGAATAGGACTTATCTATCGAATAACTACGTTATTTGAGGAATAAATCTATTTGCCGCTCCAACGGCCAGATAGCGCGCTATTCGACTGTTAGGCGTTTGAGTTGACAACTGACGCGTCAAATTTGAGATATTTTCGTATGTCATAACATAGAGCGTAGAATTATTAACAATTAAACCTCTTTCTATATAATTATAATCAATTAAAATCATATTGAAATTGATGTTTTTGATAGTACTGATGACCATGCCATTGAAAATTTGCCGAACGCTGCCTTTAAGTATGTCGTTTCCATCGTAAAATATATAAATTGAAACACAAATTTAACCAAACTCTTTACTCGAATCAAAACAACAATCAACAATCATAGAAGACAAGTGCACTCCTGACGTGAGTCATAATGACGGTTGTTGACAAATTGCAAGATTTGACTCTATCCCGCTCTAACCTGACTAATTTAATATGTTTGTTTCGCCACTCCGAGAGCAGTGCTGCCAATATGGAAATATTTGGTCAGATAGTTATTCATCAAATAAATCACGATTGAAAAATAGGCGAGCCGTAATGAGTTAGATAAATAATTGAATAAATCTATTCGAGGGGTACTTATTAGACTGTTTATCTCGCGATTGAAAAATCGGCCCTTATTGTAATTTATATTACAGGTTGAAAAGTATGAACATCTCAACAATTGCCGTAAAGGATCGTGTCTGAAGAATTGTTAAATATAAAATAGTTAAATAATAAATTAAATAGCATTAATTAATAAATGTAATATAATTGTAATTTGTTTTGTAATTTTATGAATTGTACTATATGTATGAATAATGAATATGTATATAGTTTTTAATAAATAGTTAGGTATAGCAATAATTGTTTAATTTTACACTTCTATAGAAATAAATAAGCAGAAATAAAACTGTAAGAAGC
>CAJQZN010041138.1:25135-39794 GCA_907164685.1 Colias eurytheme | reverse complement strand
TTTATTTCATAAATATAAATATGCCATCAGATTCTGGTAGACCTATACACTTATTCCAACTCTAGAAATTGTCTGTCATCATCATACATCTTTATATATGAACAATTTATATATACATGTAGATGTAAAGGGTCTATTTTCTCATTCCCTCTACTTACTGGACCTATTTGGCTGTAATTTGTAATACAATGTCTGGAATTACATCCGGTTTGCAAAGTAAAGAGTAATGGACTTCAAACAAAAGAAAAGTCTTTTTTATCTCTCGAAAAAAATTATGAGTCCATCAATTAACCGATAAGCACAAGTATTTATATTTTAAGTCTAAGAATTTGAATTAAATTTTAATTACAAGATGAATGACCTTAATTATAATTTCTATTTTTTTTTTTCGTATAGACTTTATCGTGCGTATATCATTAATTATTACGTAAATCTTATAACGCATCAAACTAAAGCAAGACCGTGTTTATTACTTTATTCGATCCACTCCTATACACGATAAGAGCATGACAATACGATTATATTTTGTGAAATATACCGCAATGTCGTTCCAATTTATATGTTGAGGTAGAGAATGTCCCGCTTTCACCGGCGGTACACAGTATTAGAGCCATAGTCAGTAGCCACACGTGTTTAGACCATGGAGGAAGAGTTTGTAAGTTTAATTCACTTTATCCATAGTAGAACCCCGTAAATAACATTAGAACGGAGAAATAGAATGCTTATTATATACGTGCCAATAAGTTCTCGAAGTATTTCTGTACTAACTATTGTTATATTAGTTTCCAAAGTGTTCTGCTCTAACTACTTACTTATTTTTTATTATAGGCTTTTTTGAAATGCAAAATTAACTTAAATCTTTTAAAAGTCTAGAAATAGGATTAGGTATTAAAAACACTAACCCTAAATCGAAAAAGATAAAAGATCTCTCAAGACATTAGTAACTTGAGACATTTGTTGAATATTGATGCAAATGTTTTGTAATTGCTAAAACATGTATCTGTTGTAATAATTTAGTGTTATTACCTTATTTTAATATGCGATTATACATGAACTACTTATAAATGTATGTTTTTCGTACCTAATTAGGTCTCTAACCTCACGAAACAAGAAATGCATCGCATTTTTTGCATCTTATCAGTTTTTATTTGAAAATTCGTAAGGTCAGGGGCAGTGCATTGGCTGATCTTCGGTCAGCTACCTCGCTTTATCGATGTTGATCAATGAAATTAGGGCTGTATCGCTATACAGAAGATGCTTCTTTTGGTCCAAATTGTCGTGTAGACATCGTTACTTTACAATTTTATGATACGACTTTACATTAATTTTGTTTAATTTACAATACTATAATTTATTGAGGTATAATTTTGACTTAAAAAAATTTTAAGTTTTTAAATGTATTGTTGTTTAATAATTGTGTAATATTGCATGAAATGGAGTCTCTTAATAACAAACGTATCTTTCGTGATGCTAAAGTAGTCTGGAAAATTGATATATTCAACGTAGTTATGTAACTGTAAACTTCATGCAAGTTCAATGCCGCGATGTTTTGTCGTCTCTTAATTCTATACATCCTTACGCTATTATTATGGACATTTTTATTTGATTAAAGTCGTTGAAGCAACTGGATCAACTGAAAATAATAAAATTTTATTGTGATAGAAACAATTATTGAAAAAGTGTACTTTCTTTGTGTACCTATGATGTAATTTTATTATTTTTTTGTGTGGTCTATATTGATCAATTGGAAAACCTAATAACTCGACTTCCAGCGACTTCCAACTTATAAAAGTTCCTGTATAATTACGAAAATATCTTTAGAAGGGAAACCAATTATATGCCATTAAATAACTGGATCGTTCGATACTGTATGATGCACTTTTAGTCATTTTGTATGTTGATGTTTCATGTTTCCAATAGAAACACCTGGCGACTTAAATTATGTAATAAATTGGCATATTTATTTGGATATTACAGACACAAATCACTAGCAAGTCAATGAATATAATCGCTGACTGCTTTATTGCTATCTATAATATCTTACAGTTTAGTAGTTACGACTTAAGTTTCTAGAACTTTCTATAAATTGCTATAGGTTGCAATCAGACTTTGAAATAATGTAGGACTTTAGAAATGAAGAAGTCCTCGACTTTAATGGCCTTTTACTACCTAGTACTTTTTTACATTGAGAACATTGACTCTACTACGTACTTTTGAAAGAAAGAAAGAAAGAAAGAAACAAACCGACTGAATACTACGCTATAGACTCCTAGGACTATTGCAAAAGGATCACATTAAACAAAACTTATATTTATGTATATTACTTTTCAGGAGTTCGGTGAACCGCCGGAATCAGAGAAGGCAACCAGCGACGAATACGCGGTTGCTAAATGGCTGAAGGCAAACGTACCAACGAAGAAAACCAAATTTTTGAACCATCACGTCGAGTATTTTACTGGTAAGAATGTTTTTTGTATTATCTGCCCGTACGTTAGTTTATGTAAATTATTTTTATTACTATCTATGAGACTGTGTATACGTATCAGGAGTTTAGGTTTAAATGTGTTGTTAAAAAATAACGTATCGTATTTTTCAACGTATCGTATTCAAAAACTCCCATCGCTTTTGGGAACGTTGGAAATAAAACTTATGAAATAGATCGCCCTCTGTATCTGTCTATCTATTTTTACTCTAATTCTTTCCAACGACAACGGATTTGGAACCGAATCTTGAGTTTTCACCATGTAAATTTGTAATCATGGCCTACATAGCCTAATTTGTGTATTCAGGTTGTTTTAAAGTTTTAGTCATCTTAGTATTGGGTATCAGCAAATGAGCACCGTTTCAAAATCAGTTAAACGCTTTGGTTATAATATAATACCACAGATTAAATTTATAATACTACACTATATAGTAATATACGGTAACAAAAAATTACTTGAGGTACCAGCTTTCTGGAGGTTTCTGGATAATTTAATGGGGTAGTTCATCCGCCGTGCCCAAAATATCAAGAAAAATTTTATTTTCTTGTCAATATCGTATAGATTACCCCTTTATCGATACCTTAAAACATTAAAAGCATTAGGAAAGGTTAACAAAATTTACGTGCGCCTTTTCAGGTCGTTGACACAAACTAAATTAGCAGTTATACTGGTTTTGTCGTTAGAATTATGTTTTCTTTTATTTGAAAATTATTGAATATGTTATCAATGTTTTGTACATATAGGTCCAATTAAATAATTCAGTTATTCACTCTCTCTCTTGACTATCTCTTTTATTTTTGTTTTTTGTGTAGTTATTTTGGGTTATGACGCCACCAATATTCGACGATCACTTCGACACCTAAAATTAACTATTAAGTTTTTATTTATAAATGGAATATTTATCTATTATTTATAGAAGCTTTCTTCAAAGTAGTTTTACTTCTTTTTTTTCGTTAAAGATGCTATAGTTATGATTAACGATCTTGAATGGGTTATTGATGAGTATTTGACCTTAACTATTGAAAAGAAAATAAATTATATTTATATTTATAGGTTATTTAAAATGTAAACCTGAAAAAGGAGGTCACAACTAACAGGTCAAAATGGTCATGGTCACAGTCAGATTCATGTGTTTTGGTTAAATGTAAAGGCATTAATACCACCTTACATTCTTAGGCGCGGGTCAAACACAAGCGGCGCGGGCGCGGGCGTGCCATAAGCGCACCTCTTGAATCTGTTTTGCACCACGTCCTTCTTATACATTTTGTATGAAAGAATTTTGGACAGGCGTCGAGACGGCACGCCACCGTTGTGCCAAGGTTGCGCCGCCTTTCCAAAATTATTTCATACAAAATGCCAATAGCGCATCCGATGCACGCCGGCAGCGCGCCGCTTGTATATGTCCCGCGCCTGTAATCCAATTGCAATTTTCTTACGGTGGATTTATATTTTATATCAAACGAGCGAATGCTCATACTAACCCGTTACCCGACTGTCAAATTCTTGTGTGCAGGCGTAGAGATTGTCTGTAATGTTCTAGTACTGAATAACATTGAATACGAGTTTTCGTTTACAATAAAAGATCACGAAATGCTCTTGCTCTAGCCATGGACGTATAAAAAAAGACGGACGCCGTATTACGAACAAACAACATGAAGCCACCATAGTAAGCTAGCGATCGTGTAAAGACAATAAACACGCACACACTCACCATAGTAAGCTAGTCGGCCGCCATTACGTCGTGAACTACCGACTGATTAACTGCGTCACTGTTTCACAAATAATATTTAAAATGCCGTCTTGCGTGGTTAAATGGTGTCGCAACAGTACAATTTTAAATAACAAAACACAAGGGATTACATTCCACCGGGAAGCAAGTTATTTCTTTTATGTTTTAATGACAAAATTATTACGGCAAAATTTATAGAAAAAAATACAGCCGCCATTGTCATCAGGACAGCTGTTGCCATGGCAACATGGCACACACACATGGATGTTTCGCCGCCATTACTAGGCTTCACTCAATGTTTAGGCGATATACCGTCCGTCTTTTTTTATACGTCCATGGCTCTAGCTCTATGTTCGTTTGATGTAAATACACCGTTACAGGCATACCGTACATAATATATAAAAACACATGTATTACGTGTTTATCAAATGAATAATAATACTGTTTTTGAAATCGATTTAGAAAATCAGCTCCACATATAATATTCATGCCACTATTTTTATTTTCATTTTATACCACAGTATTCATGGCTATTATTTTATCGTTATAAGTGTTATAACACATTAGGTGTATCCGTAACCGTGCAGTTATTTTCATAGAGAATTCGTTCTTATGCTTTATTGTTATAAAGTTGAGAATTCTAAAAAATGTATGAAATTACATGTGTAAAGTTAATTCAAGTAGGTTATCAATTTTATTTTTCGCTAATATTATCCCGGCAAACTAAAATGATTTACATCCGATGTTTATAAATATTATTTAATTTCCTGTTTAATTTTTTTTCCCGCAGCCTCTGGTAATATTATAAATGCTAAAACAGTAATATGTAAATTAGAAGTGTTGTTCAAACTGAAAATGGTATCCTAATACCATTTTAAGAACGAAGGCGGATACATTCATCTACAAAAAAATATTTATATTCAATTCATTCATTGATAACAATTTTACCATAATCAAGAGCATTATTGTTGGAATAATGCTCTTGAAAACAATTCAATAATAAAATTTCTATTAGTAATAAAATATAATAAAGTTAACATACTTTTTAGTTTTGTGAATTGCAATTACCATCACCCAATATGAAATTATTTACACAGACTAAAAACATATGTCACTAAAATGTCCATATCTTCTTTGTATTAGTTTTATTGTACGCGATAAGTGCTGGGAGCCATGTTATCGTGTAACAGTAATCAATAATTCATTAAGTATGAGATAAGCCGATTCGGGTTCGAGACCTTTTTGAGTATAAAAGGATAACCGAGCAACTTTGTTTCGATCTGATGTTTAATAATGCAACTGCAGCCCGATCCGACGTCACTCTTTTAAATCGTGATTAAAAATGTTACTATGATGTCTTATAGCAGTGTTTAAGGCAATATTATTTCTTGTGTGGGAAAGTAATGGCGCTGTCATTTTCACACACTGGATTTAATACTGCCTTAAGACGTTATGTTACGGGGTCAGGTTGAATCATATTATTGTATTCTATCATCTAAGTGCATCCCTTTCAGTGTGAAACGATAGATATTTAAACATGCAAACATCTGTAACACCCGTAGCTCGTTCCTTTCAAAAACTATGAATCGCAATCTAATGAAAAAGTTGTAATCACAATTAAATAACTAAAGTATGATAAAGAAGACGATGGATTACCTTCTTTAGAATCTTCTAGTCTTCTGTACTTTTTAAATAATTTGAGATATTATATTTATTATTGAATTAACATAGAATTGGTCCTTATCAGTGAGTCCTATGGTTGAAATTTGTAACATTGTGTTATTTTTTCCTTGTATTACAGGCACAAAGGCAGTCGACGCATTGTTAACATCAAAATGGGCAACTGGCAAGAATCCGCTTTTCACGAATCGTCTCGAAGTTACGGACTTTTTACATCTAATGCTGCTACATAAATTATTCCACAGGGCTAAGAAGGTATTTAAAAACATTTTTATTTGAATGATTTCAATTATTGTGATAAAATTCGGCTTTATCGCTTGTCAAAAATATTTTCTAAGCATAACATGGTTTGGCCACGAATGATAGTTGATAATTAGGAATTATCCTATGATTTCAACAATATTATTTTTAGGCTGCTACGATATATTTAGTAAATTTTAGATTAGCTTAATCATATGTATAAAGATTAATCTAATTAATTGAATTTTGAAAAAAAAAACAGTATTTATAAGTATAATTGTTTTCAGGTACCAGTAAGTGAGCAAGAATTGAAAGGTAAATCAAAGAAGAAGGACATTGAGAAATCAAGCAAAAGTGGGGATGAGAAAGATGGGGACAAAGCCAGCACTACTGAGGGTAAAGTAAGTACAATATTACATTCATAAAATATAGTCAAAATATTTAATATGGTGTAAAACGAAAAATATAAAAATGTCTGCCGATACACTCTGGAGAGTAACATTATTGTCATAAATATTCACCTATGATTATTTCCTGTAAGTGTGAATAATACAAAAATATTTTTACATTATTACTGTGGACTGTAAAGTGATTTCAATAATTAATCTTATATTGACTACCATGCAGAATCAATATAAATTCTAGTCTTGTTGCATAATATGATTTTTTTTAAATCAACGAATACAATGTTTTCAGGATAAGGAAAACAAAGAGAAAGAGAAGAAGAAACGCAAGATACGTCTCGAGATGCACCTAGAGCAAGTGTTCCTGGACAGTTTGGACGCGTACGTGTGGATATACGACCCGATGCCGTGGTACTACTGGGTGTGCGGGGCGCTCGTTGTCTTCGGAGTTATCGGGGTTTGCATGTTTCCGCTGTGGCCGGCTACTGTTAGGTGAGTTTTGACAAAATGGATAGAATTAATAAATAAATGAACACATATTTTATGAAGGATTAAAACCCAGTTTGTTTGTAAATTAAAATATAAACACTAATAATGGTTAAGAATTGTTTAGTTTGTGGCTTTTAGTGGGTGGCCATCTAAATCTATCTATATCATCTAATCTTAATCGAAGCTGTGTGAAGAAAAAAACACTTTCAAAATATTTAAAATCGTACCTTTTTTTAGCAGGATGAGGATGAGCAGATGTAATACATATCCTAAATATGGCTTGTATAAGCACAGCCCTTTAGGTGGTCTTGCAAAAGCTTTGTTTCTTCAGTTTTCACTTTTCATTTTATAATCTTGAGTGCGTTTTGTTCAATTTGTTTCTATAATTTCTAGTGCTTTACCTAATACAATTATTTTATTCTTATTCACAGAAAAGGCGTATACTACCTAAGTATCGCGGCAGCTGCGTTCCTCGTGATGATCATAGTACTTGCCGTACTGCGAGTGGTCGTGTTCTGTCTTGTTTGGATTCTGACACTATCCAGACACCATTTGTGGCTTCTACCCAACTTGACCGAGGATGTGGGCTTCTTTGCGTCCTTCTGGCCATTGTATAAGGTATATATAGTACTGTTATATTAGCCAAATCGGTACAGATATTTTAGAGATTTAGAGAGATAAATAAACTGTGTTACTAGCCTACCGCCCACGATTTTTTATTTCATCATTTAGGATCACTTAATGAAGTGACACCACCGCCCATGAGCACTCACAAAGTTACCTTTGTGAGGCTGTTACCAGCTGTAAAATTTAGCCCGCATTGTCAAATGAAATTCGAGTAATTTCTGTTCTGTTAGGAATTTTCCGCATCTAAAACTGTCCCATATCTTTTCTCGCGTAACAAAATATATTTACACCAAATTTCATTAAAAACGGTTCAATGGTTTACTGTTTAGGTGTGATAGAAGAGACAAACAGACGGACGGTCAGAGTTACTTTCGCATTTATTATATTAGCCGATATAGTAGGGATTAACAAAATTACATTTCTATAATAATAACTAAAACATATACTTTCAGTACGAATACCGCGGGCCAGGATCCGACAGTGACAAGGCGAAAAGCAAGAAGAAACGCAAGAAAGACAAACAGTCAGACGACGAAAATGAAGAAAAGACTCCGCTGATACAAGCAGAGACTCCGCCCCCGGTTAGCGAGCCTTCGCCGACAGTGGATAGCGGGGAAAAGTAAGCATTTTTTAATTTAAGCATTATTGAAGTGAAACTTCTTTATCGAGGTTGGAAAAAATTTAGTGTAACATTTTTTTCGTTACGCGTGACATTTTTCCGTTACACGCCATCTTTTTCTTATCCTAACCACGCGTGATTCGACGTATTTCTGAAAAGTTGCATATAATAAATTATTTTTTGAAAAATAAGTGTCACTTCTTACGTGTGTACACTAGTACACGCACACATTTTTTTGCTACATTAAGGTTCAATCTCTTCCAGAAACAAGAATAGATAATTAATAACCGCCTTGTTTTAATAGAAAAATCTTGCAATGAACTAGAGCTGTATTTGCCACGTAGGGTACGTTTGATTGGGTTTAGAGCCAAGCGCAGATATAGCTAAGCGCATCGCGGCGCATTTTTCATTGTCAAACTATTATCGACATTGTCTTCATTGAAATAACCTTAGATTAAGGATTGGTCTCCGCGCGCGCGCTACGACTAGATACCGCCGGCGTACTTGAAAAATATTTTTCAAACTTCGTTCCAAGATGGCAGATTTCCCATTTATGAGGTAAAATTTATGTAGCTGGCAGCCCAATTCTTCACACACACTAGCGTCTTTACAAATTGCCTAATACACACTACAGAACTGAGTTGCCGCACTCACAGAGCTATTGTTTTTAGGTGGGGCGGTATCTAGTCGTAGCGCGCGCGCGGAGACCAATCCTTAATCTAAGGAAATAACATTAAAAAAAAGTGCAGCGCGCTACTTTTCGATGTTCCCCGAAATAAATTGTTGTAATTTGATTTTAATGAGATTAATGTTGAGTCTGTTATAGTTTAACAATGGAAAATGTGCGGCGGTGCGCCTCGCCATATCTGCGCCGGCCCTTAAACTAAAAAATATACATACGCTTTGGATTCTATTCTTATTATTACACGTATCTAAGCAAGCAAAATAAATATTGAACAAGGATAAATTATGAATTTTTGAAGTGAAAACTTCTTTAGCGGCCTTGGGTATAAATCTTAAACTCGCGTCAGGACAAAGCCTGATCGAAAAAGCGTAAGACGGATACCATTCCAAAATATCAAACATGCTCAACGTTAATAATCAAGTTTTCACTTCTGCCGGCACTCCCGGAGGACAACCCGCCTTTTTTTTGGTTATACATCACGATTTTTGTTATTTTTTCCTAATTTTATTCATGCTGCCAATTTATTATTTCCAGAGAGGAACCACAAGAGCAGGAAACATTTCCCGACTCCACATTAGCGGAGAAACACTCAGAGTCGGACACAGACAACAGCCAACGTTCCTCTACAGACAGGGATTTTGAGATCGTTGAAACCGCTGACTTGGAACAAGACACACACACTTAGACATTCTTATTTATTTACACGGTTTGTAAATTTAAATCGATTAATAACATGATTTGGAGTAAATTACTAGTACGGAGTAAAATTTTTGGAATTTATTGTTCTTTTTTGTTGATGTTATACTTGCTGTCAAAGGAAAATTCGTAGTTGCCGTTCCAGTGGAATAAAATCTATCGTTTGTCAGGTTTTAAAACTATATTTCTAGCAAATTTCATCCAATTTGGTTTAGTTTAGTTGTGAAATGAAAACATACAGATAGTTCGCATTTATGATATTAATATAGAATATCACCTATGTTACTTATAAAATTTTTGCTATAGAAATGTAAAATGATAAAATAGCAATATATATTATCAAGTTATTAATTGGTTGCCTTTTTGCTCCAACGAATAAAAAGAGCTTTCTTTGCATCACAAGCTAGCTAAATTTATAGAAAAAATATATAAAACTGATTTTATAGCAATTGACAAATTATATTATTTTTTGATTTAAATTTATGTGAGTGAACCAATGTACTATCTTCGGTTACTCTGCGTTATAGGTAAATTATATCTAGTTAAAAATAACTATGTGACAGGCCTATTTTTTTTATTCGTGGCTAAAGCAAATATTTATTGTTAAATAATTTCAAATTAAACTTGTATTAATTCCAATTCTATACAATCGCGGATATCTATCCGTGTTTTATGAAAGTGATTGACAATGTATCTAAAATTTTATATATTATATTTTTATGAGCAGACTACCGAAGACATTACATAAAATACACTGTAGATCGGTTAGAATACACAAATTAGAATATAATTTTATAGTATTTCTGACAAACATGGTTTCTAGTTTGAATTTATTTAACTAATTAAACAATAATATTTTATGAATAAATGGTGGTAGTTAATTTTATGAAATTATGTTGCATTTGTAGTATAAGCCTGGGGAAATCTCTACAGCATAATAAATTAACACTATTTATATTTCTATCTCAATTTTATAATAACTATAGTTTTAATTCAAACTAGAAACGATACAATGTTTTATAATAATAGACGATTTTAGAGAAATAATTATAACGTTTATATTATAATGCAATTATTTTTGCATATTTCGTGTATTATTTGTATTCGTGTCGATCAGTTTGTGATTTAATATTTTTGGTGCTGTTTTTATTGTAGCGTTTTTACGCTTACATGCATTTTATTTAGTCTGTGGACTATAGTTTATACTCAAAGCTTGGGAAATTATCTGTGATGACAGCCTTGTGTGATCTGCACACTTTTTTTCTTTTCTTTTTACTTATATATCTATTTTAAAGTAGATATCACTAACACATTCAACGCGTAACATATCAACTAATAAATGAAATTGAATACGCGTCAAATTATTTCTTTATTTATTATTTCACATGTTTTCTATTTATTGAGTTTGAACTATAGCACTGCACTCTAATAATCGTGTTTGTAAATAATTCTCTCTAGTATCAAGATCTATTGGTGTTACTACATATTGATCAACCAGTTTTGATCCAATAAAACGACATTTAATACTTAAATGCTTTTTATTTTCCCTTAATTGTCACAAGAGATTCTTTATAATATGAACATTTTAAAAATAATTATATTATAATTCTTACTTTAGGGGCCCTTCTCACAATGGCCAGTGTTGGCACAATAAATGATCATTGATCTTTGCCGATCATAGACATTGAGACCCTCTACACTAGCGTTATGGCCACTACTCGCCCAATGCTGCCCATGGTGTAGAAGGACCATTAGATTTAAGTTTATCTATAATATCTCCTAAGTCCTAACTCGTGCTGGAATGCTGGTTCCTTGTCTTATTACAAATAAGATACAAAATGCAAACATTATAATATGTGTATTTCTTAGCGTATATTGAATTACAAATTAAAATTTAGTCTAATTTTATCAATAATCTCATCCTTTTAAAACTTTAATACTACAATAATAATGTTCAAATAATCTTAAAGCTAAAGTAATAAAATTCGATTATAAAGATTGATTCCCATTCACCAATTTTTGTCCAGAAAACAAGATATTTTCGTGGAAACAGAATGTTTAATCAATCAAATTTTATCGTGTACAAACTATGTTATTATTGACTATACAAAAAATATACTAACTAAATAACGCTCTAAAGAAGTATTTCAATTAACAATTTAAATATTAAAGGTTGCCACGTCGTTCTTGTTCTAATTCTATAGATTCAAAGAGAGTTTTGAAGTTGCCAGCGCCGAATCCCTGTAAAAATATATATGTTTATATTATTCTATAATATAATATAAAAATAATAGCAATGTTTACTTGTTGATTAATATCATATTATGCAGCTGAAATTAAAAATTAAAAATGCCTTATTATTTAATTTCGTTCTTAATAGCCTGGAATCCTATAGGATTTTTTTTAAATATTTCTTGACCGATTTCTTATAGTTCTCAGGTACTTACATTATGGTTCCTTCTCTGGATAACCTCTAAAAATAGTGTGGGTCTGTCTTGAGTATTCTTCGTGAAGATTTGTAGCAAGTAACCATCATCGTCGTAATCAATGAGAATGTTCAAGCGTTCGAGTTCATCTATACTTTCTGCCACTTTAACTTTACTGTTTTGAAGACGTTCTCTGATTATCTTGTAGTAAACGGCGGGTATGGACAGGAATTCGACTCCTCTTGCGCGGAGATTGTCAATCTGAAAAATTTACATTACGTAGGGAAAATTGTGACATATAGCTTATAAGATGTTTTTTTTCAATACAACAAATCATTTGTGTCATGTAGAATTATAGGGTAAGTGGTAACATTTGTCCAAAAAAGTATTTTGCTTTAATCCTTTTTATATCCGTCTGATCCGGAAGAATAGCGATGTATTTCAAGTGTTGTAGGTATGCTCAGGTTGTATGTTTGTATTTTTTTTAAAGTGTGTATTATGGAATTGGTCTATAACTACGTATTATTACATGTGTTAACAATAAAAGTTTTAAAGTGAATAGGTTTGTTTACGTCATCGAACTGTTTTTCCAGTCCTATTGCAGAAAGCAATAGGTAGGTATTATGGTTATCGAGAATAATTTAAAAATTAAATTTTTTGTATAATCATACCGCAGTTATAATATCCTCAGTATTGAGAGCGATGTGTTGTACCCCAGCACCACCGTGGTACTCCACATACTCTTGAATTTGACTCTTCCTCTTGCCAACCGCTGGTTCGTTGATCGGCATCTTGACTGTCTCCTCCCAATTGGCCATTACTATAGAACGAAGAGCGGAATATTCCGTGCAGATTTGTTTATCGTCGACCGACCAGAATCTAAAAGATTTATTAATATTTAAATACGACATTTATACTTTTTAATTTATTGAATCGTTTTCCCTCCGTAAGAACCATCGTAGTTAGTTACTTCAAGGAAAATTATAAAAAAAGAATTTAAGAAATCGGTTCAGCCGTTCTCGATTTATGCGCTTCATTTTTTATATTTATTGAAGGATAGATAAAAACAGAATTAATAGAGTTTGTAATTCGTTAATTAAATTAATTCGTTAATAATAATTAATAACATAAGAATTTCGAATTACTGACACGTGAATAATTTTACAAAACAGTTAAACAAGATAAATAATTAGACACATTATTGCTGTTTAAATATATCATATATGATTAGAAACAAGTTTTAGATTCCTATAGCGATGGTATAAATAACTTTTAAGTACGAATAAATTACCTATGGAATTGTAGGCATCTCTCATACCAAGATGCAGCTGGCTCCATACCGTTATCTGGTTGATTGCCCACTACGTGGTCGATAAAGTTAATATGTACTTTTGGCCTGAAAACAATTTTTAAAGAATTATTGCTGGTATACCTTCTGGATATGAGTGGCTTATCTGTCAGTTAATTTGGAAACAATGTAAAGGCTGTGGGTGTCGGGGCCATTATAATATAGGTAATTAGAACTGTATTAATTTCCTAAGGTTAGAAAGAATGTCGGGCCTTTTGATAAGGATTAGGTACAGCAATACCTATCGTGCGTTATGCGTATTTTATGGATTACGAAAATAAGAGGAATACTTACAAGAATTTTTGTATGGGATCCTTGTTAAGTGCTTGGTAGCCTGGTAGGAATGTTCCCTTATATTTCGATCTATCTATTAAGGTGTGAGTATTATCACCGTACTGCAAAACATATTGTTAAAATCATAAATAAACAGTATGCTATATTACCATAAACTACAGTTAATTAATTTATTTTTTATGGAAATTCTTATCCAATTTGAAAGGAAATGTGTTTCGAAATTATTTTTGAATATAACCGACTGTCTTTTTGATCGCATTAAGAGTTAAGACTGCTAATATACGTGCATACAAAGTGAACTCTTAATTCTTATTAGTTATTATGTCGCCTTATGGATAGGAATTCAAAATAGCTAACCGTTTTTAATGTAGCCATTCTGACGACTCCATACTCGTCTTCTTCTTCCCACAAATCTTTGATGATAACAGCCCCTTGCCGGCGCGCATACTCCACAATATAGTCAAGGTTTTCCACCTCAAAAGCGACGTCCTTTACAAAGTCTCCGTGATATGCAACTTCGTTCACGAACTCTGTTTCTTCTGGCTCATATTGCGCTTGGAACACAAATACGATCTGAATAAAAGGAAAGATTTGATAAATTAACATAATATTTTTTTATAGTGTAAGTATAAATAATAAGCTGAAGAGTTTGTTTTTTGGACCGCTTACAAACATTATTTGTGAACACAATTTGTAAACATAAAGTCGATTAAACGTAAAGTACTTACCACTACCAAGTACCACATATAATATCATCACAAATAAAAAAATGTAATTACGTTGATATGACAAATAATTTGCATTTAGATGCAATTTTTTATATTTTAAATACTGCAAGGATCAATGCGTGTAATATTTGTATTTCATCTTTGAAATAGGAATACTACATACCTACCTTGTTAAGTTTAACTGCGTGTGAAGTGATTTTCCGCGATCCAG
>CAJQZN010041138.1:0-24735 GCA_907164685.1 Colias eurytheme | reverse complement strand
TACCTTGTTAAGTTTAACTGCGTGTGAAGTGATTTTCCGCGATCCAGTTTCAAGTCCTTGGTATCCTAAGGGTTCAAAACCAAATCGGGTAACGTAGTAACTTGCTGCCTGAAAAAATGAAAGATTGAATAAGATAGATAATGTTAATCTATTTATTATTACGCGAAGCAAAACCTTTGTACGAAAATTGTCCGTTCGGAGGACACACACTTGTAGTTTATACAGAGAATGATTACAGAATGCAAATACCTATCTTTTCAAATAATGCGCATAAGAAATGCATTAATTCAACAAAAAATACACCCATTCCTATGCATTTTACACACACACGCATAACTATAGGCCGCATCTTTTATTTTTTTAATAGTTCGGACCTTTAGTTTTTAATTTTTATTTTGTTTATGATTGAATTTCGGCCACTGGCGACCTCTAATATGATTTTGATGCTCTGTTTTTTTATAGGAGAAGGAGAAATTCAATCTCCCGTTGCTACTATATAGCTATACTTGCCAAGCAGCATCCAAATGCTTTAAACATATTATGTATCTGCCTACATATCATTAATGTAATATTTAAATAAATCGATGTATTTTTTTAGTTATAGGATCTTTTCTTATTTTTTATCTTTTCTTCTCAATTTAGTCTTATATCTGGTAATCATAGATTTTCTCGACTTTAATCGAAGCTGGTTTCACAATCAAAATAAATGTTCATTTAAATATTGCTACGCTTAAAATAGACATAAAGTTGTTTTTTAATAGAAACGACATTTAATCCGGTTCCAGGTTTTATTATTTCCACATCAACATTAGTGTTAGGACCTATTTTGATAAAATTGTATTCCCTTTCCCATTTACATAGGTAATAAAAAGTCATAATATATGTGTAGGTATAATATGCTAATGATAAAAAAACTAAATGCAACTAATGATTGAGAGGGTTACTTTATAATTGAGATATCTTTGTTAATTATTGTTAATTATTAACAAAGATATCTCAAGAGCGGCTGAACGTGTTTCAATTTGGTTTATTGGGTTTATCTCTGTGTGGAATAGGATAATAAACAAAACTTTACAACATTTGTTAAAACCTGTGTGCCGGAGGAAACAACAAGTTCTAAATAAATCCTACGATATTGATACTGTATAATAATTGAAATCTTACCTGTTTTGCATTGGATACCCAGAAGGTAATATGGTGGAATGCAACGAATTTGCCATTTTCTGGTTTTCTCCCCTTGTCTGTGTAAGACGTCTGAAAAGTTTAAAATGCACTTAACACTACATACCTATATAGTTTAATTAACACTATACTGTATAGAAGAAAATATGTATTTTGGCGTAAAGTTATCATTTTTTATACCAAATCAATCAGTTGAACTAATATTTTTTCATCAAGATTTTTTTGTATTTAATTTCTTACGAATTCAAGCTATAGTACTTACTCATTTGAACAAAACATATAAAGACAGTTTGTAAAACTCATCACTGAAATTTTTAATAACTTGTTGAAAATGCGTGAAAATAATAAGTGAAAGATACATATTAATTTCTGCATATTAATTATCATGTCCTAATTTTATTAAGTCAGTTAAATTCCAACGCGACTAATAACTCGTATATTGTATCAATATTGTATTTGTTTTATAACTATCACTTACCATTATTTTTGAGGAAAATTTCTTGAAAAAGCGGGAAAAAGTGTCTCCGTGTAGCGTTAGAACAGTACTAAACCATTCGATGTGAGATTCTTATATCGTTACAGAAATCAGGTATTTATAAAGACTAAGAATGGACGTTTTATAAACTAAACGTGTACGTAAAGTCTCGTCCATACAAACCAAAACGACACAAATCTAGTATTACCATTTACCAGTAACGTAACGTAACGTAACGTATTTTAAATATGTATAACATTTTACTTTATCTCTGTGCAAGTATTAAAACAATTATTAAAAAAAATATAGGTACATATATTATGTTTATTCAGTAACTATGTTACACTTCTGGGAATTGTAAAACATCAAATGATAAAATAATTGCCTCATTGAAATTTAACACACCTGACACCACTGAAAAAGTATAGAACATTTTCCGATGAAGTCAATTGATTGAATTAAAAAAAATATTATTTAATGAAAAAAGTATCGATTTCATTTAATGGTATGTTTACTGATGCCATGTTACTTTATCAGCAGCCGTTTACCTTGGATGTTTTTCTTTGACAAAATAAAATTATCTAGATTGTTTAATATGCCTCGTGTACCTGTAAACACGTAGTTCACTGTAGTCTGTAAAGGTAAACGATCTGAGTATTTTAGGGCACGGTTTGTGTCATTTTCATTATTGGTAGAGTTGATTATTTCGGAATGATGACGCTCCACGGTCGAGTTGGTCGAGAACATTTCAACTCACGTTATCGACTTTGTCAGCAACTCATCAATAAGTTGGTTCAAATTTGTTGTTAAAGAAAAGCTTGAATATGGAGCTTTATGCTACTTATAGTCACTGTTTGGTAAACTGATAAATTGAAATGATGTAGAGCTCGCGGGTTCAGGCTTAATGGTATCGGGGCATAGTTACCAATGTGCTTATTCCTTCATAATAATATCCAATCCTACTACTCAACTGTTTTTGTGTGAAACGAACATTATAAATATATACATGTTACTGGTATGATTAATGATAGTAGATATCGAATGCAGTAGAATTTATTCTACATGGAATGCAGGATGAAAAATTTTTTTTTCTCGATGTGGTCGATGAAACGTCATGATGTTTCTTAACATTGTGGACGCTGGTTAATATGTATATAACAAAATATCAAGGTGTACGACAAATACCGGTCAGAAAAGCCAAGCCTCCCGCACAGTGGACTATTTGTAGCTGAGTGGCCATACAAAAATAATAACTTTGTTCAAAAAGAAATTGCAAGAGAATTTTGTTATATAAGCTTCATCTTAGAATGCCAAATATTTGCAAAAGCATGTATTACGGATGTTTACTGTATTACGAATGTAAATTATTAGATATTAGTTTAAACGTGTTTCTTGACAATGTAAGATTATAACTTCACATAGATATCAATGTTGTTATAAAAATAAAAGTAAGGTAAGTAGTAGTCGTTTAAAGAATGGCAAATTGGTGTAAACTGAATAAAGTATGTAATTGGTTGATACAATTAATTAATATTTTAATTTACAGTATTTACCTACTTACATGATGTTAAACTGCGCGAAAGTAAAGTTTTAAATTGTTAATCATTTTGTTAATTAATTATAAATCGTTCAAAATTTTAATAATAACGTTCAAGTATAATTGGGAATATAAATGAAGGTTTAAAGACAAGGAAATGAGAAAAATATTGGGGACCATGTTCTTTTCCTCGTCCAACTTTATCACTTATAAAAAGCAACCCGATTTTCAGAGATCTTACATGTGTCAACGAGCCTAAAGAAGTTTCTTCTCAAACAGAAAATTTAAGAAATATATGTCTCGATTTAAAGTTAACACGCACACTGTGCATGATAAACAATATTATGCAAATTGGCTACGTCGTAGAAACTAGTATTGATAAACAAGCCGGGACAGAAGCGGGGAGGCGTAGCGTCACTATTCATGACCTATGGATGTATGTACATTCAAAATAAATGAATCCACACCATCAATGAAGCAAGGAAGAATCGTGTACTAAGGAATTGTCGAGTTAATTGAGTGTAGTTGCTGAGAAATCTAAATAAAAAATAGACATAAGTATAATTAAGTAGAGGTTTTGTTTGTATAGAGTTTAGGTAGAGAGTAGTGGTCTGAGTTCGGTAGTGAATAATTCTCTATAGAGATATATGCTATGGGTGTATAAATAGCTTGCGATCATTTAAGGAAGGTAACCTACTGCCAAACCTTAAGGGTATAAAATATTTTAGAATGATTTTAATTTAATTTTAGATATTATATTTTTCAGATAAAAAATTTATCATAATTAAGTTCATACTTTATTATATTTTCAGGGTTGTTTTATTTATATGATTTATATATTATTTATTTATCTATAGAATAAAATCAAATACCTGATTTCATCATGAATAGTTTTCTTCGGACGGAATAAAAATTACGGAGCGTCGACGTCTCTACCCCATGTATTCAGCTCTTGAGTCCGGGTTTATAAATAAAACCTAACTAATATATTATATGAATTAATAAAATTTAAATGTTACTCCAAGAAATATTTAAAATATTGCGCAACATTTTGTAATACCGATTTTGAAAATTAACGATTTTTTTTTACGAAAGTAAGTACCTACCTACCTACTATCACAGCTAAAATTAAACAATTAAAAATATAATTTTTAGTGTTTATTAATTGCAGAGTGCAGACGCTATAAATATTATTATAAGCTAATGTAGAGCAACGCTTGCAATGGCTGATGTCCTTATTTCATTACAATATTCACGTGGGTACTTGTTTTTATATCTGTTATCCGAAGAAATATCTATTTTAAAAGTAAATTTCGGGTTAATATACCAATTAACATTGTTGTGTGTCTATTATTTGTACTATAATAATACGAAACTGTAGGTAATTACATATTAACTATAAGAATCAAAATAAAACTCAATGAATTTGCGTACCGTATATTTTTTTTTTATTACCAAACATATGTCATATTACCATACATATTAGAAAGAATAGGCTGATAATAAATATTTATAACAAAAGAAAACATTAAATTCATAATTGTATTTAATTAAAAAGTCAAAGGAAATGTGATAATTAATGAACAATGTAATTAAGCATTTTCCGTCTTCGCCGTATCATTTTTTTCGCCAAGTTGCTCTATCGCTTCGAAAACCCATTTATAATTCATAGCTCCAAAGCCCTGTAAAATAAAAGAAAAATAATAAATTGTATTAAGTACTTAGTACGCTAATTTTTTTTTCACTATCCTTAAAAGTGTATTCCGAAAATTTTTTTTGAGGACATACCACAATAAATCTAATGAGTTGAATGGGGAAACTAAAATACCTAGGCGATGTGTTGTTATTGAAATCGATATTATTGTGAGAAGGAACAAAATCGTCATAAAAGTTTGTTATTGTCACAAATTAAGTAGCATAAAATCCTTGGATTATTTTTCATATAACAAAGATAAAGATAATTCTCACCTAATTTCTCAAAAAAAAAATGCTAACTATTTCTCAAGATTCGGTCTATATTAAAACATTAGGGAATGGAATTTTCTAGTGTTTGATTTTACGCGAGTATTTCCAGTCTGTCTGTCCAGTCTTTCTGATTAATTTAAAAACCTTCTAGTATTAGTTATTAAATAAAGTGAATGTTTGTTTCTTACCCTGTGATTATTCCTTTGTATTATTTCGAGGAAAAGCGTAGGCCTCACTTGCACGTGCTTTGTGAAAGCTTGTAGCATGTATCCTCTTTCATCAAAATCTATTAAAATATTCTCTTCCTTCAACTCATCAATAGTTTCTTTTACTTTTAGAGATGTTCCTTGAAGCTTCTCTTTAATGTTTTCATAGTAAGTGGACGGCCATGTTACTATTTCAGCGCCACGGGACCGGAGGTTGCGCATCTTAAAATGATAAAATAAATTTAATAAATTTATGCTCTATGTTATTTATATTGATTGAAGTGTGTTCTATTTTATTATTATTTAAGTAATGATTTTACAGAAGCTGTAAAAAGATTTCTGTAAATTCTGTAATAGCCGATAAAAGGTATAGCTTTAAAATGAAGACCAACGCGAACGACACTCATGACTCAACCAGTACATAAGTATGTTCAAAAAATGGGTAAAAAAAAATTAATAAATTACAATTTGTAAAATACCTTAGGACCCTTTCCCTGCTACTGAAAGGATAAACTTAAAATTTGGGATAAACTACTGAACCAATTTTCATGAAATTTGGTATGGAGATATTTTGATACCCGAGAAAGGACATAGGCTACTTTTTATCCCGGGAAAATGACGCGATCCCGGAAATCCCACGGGGACGGGATCTATGCGGGTTTTTCTTTGACTGCGCGGGCGAAGCCGCGGGCGAAAAGCTAGTATTATATAAATCGAAACTTTACCGTCACTTTACTTACAGTAGTGACGATATCATCAGTGTAAAGAGCCACATGCTCCACTCCAGAGGTGCCTAAAGCTTTAACAAATTCGCTGGCTTTGCTTGTTGGTCGCAGGCCCTTTGCTGCTTCGTTCAATGACAACTGTTAAAACATTAGGTAGGTAAGTATATGAATTTGTGAGGATCTTAATTTAGGGGAAAAAAATTATAGAGCCGATTTCAAGAAATTCAAATAAATTAAAATTTACTAATAGGTAGGTACCTAACCCTTTTTAATGCTTTTTGATACTTCAAAAATTTTATTCGACACTGAGATATAAAGATATTTCATACTCTTATGACTATTTCAACATTGTGACGTACGAAAAATAGTAGGTTCTACTTACTAGGACAGTTTCACCCTGGTTAATAACTGATGCGGAGTTTATGCAAGAATACGGAACGAGATCGTGAGTGTAATCCACGCACCAGAATCTGTAAACAATAGTAAAATGATTTTAAAGTCTTTGAGCATAACAAAAATTTACAAAACGTAAATAGTTTTTCGTACCTGTGCATATTAAGATGTTTCTCATACCAAGTTACAGAATCTTCTAGTGTACCATCTGCCATGTTGCCTTCGACGTGATCAATAAACGAAAGATTTGTTGCTGGTCTGAAATTAAAAGAAACTTACCAAAAACTAAGAACATAGTTAGGTGTTCTTCCAAAAGGAATGCGACATTGCAAGGTAGAGTTAGAAAGAGTGTTTTATGATTATATTCATATAATTGGCAAAAAACAAGATCGTTTAGTACTTAATTATACAAGAAATTTTATATATCACAGTATGAGGTAATATAAATATAGGTAGATGGTGATAGGAATTAGGAGGGTCCACACAAACGGCAGACCGAGCTGTCTCACGCAGCAATTGCTTCGCAAGGCTACTTGCTCTGTGTGGACCCGGATAATAACGTCTTCAATTGATCGAGGTTTTATTTTTTTATACAATGCAAAATAAATACTTACAGCAATTTGTTTAAAGGATCATCGTCCTTTGTGACAACGAATCCAGGAAGAAATTCTCCTTTATATTTTGATCTGTCTACTAATGTGTGCGTATTGTCACCATACTGAAAAGTTATATCATTTAAATAATGTGTATATTGTTCAGACCTTTGTCTTTTTAAATTCTATTTTTCGTATTTCTAACTGATACTTACGGTTTTTAAAACAGCATATCTCAAAACACCATCTTCATCTTTTTCCTCGGTAATATCTTTAACAACTTCAGCCCCTTGTGCCTTTGCTGTTTTTATTAACATATCCAATGCATTAACCTCAAATGCTACGTCTTTTACAAAATCCCCGTGAGCAGCTAAGTCTTTAGAAATATCACCATCAGAATTTGTAGGTGATTCGAAGACTATTGTTATCTAAACAGCATAACAAGACATTAATTACTATACACCGTACAAACACGGTTAAACTCTTTATTGATGGATGCAAATATATAATTACCTTATTTAGTCTTACGACATAAGAGCAAATCGGGTTTTTGTCAGTTGCTTCACGAACAGCTAAAGGTCTAAAACCAAACCTTGTGACAAAGTAACTAGACGCCTGCAATAATTATTGAAAAATTAGTTGCATATTTTTTTATATATTTTAAGATAATAGATCTATTTAATATAAGCCAATTAAATACAATCAGTAATAATATTATATTATAATAAATTATTCAATTACCGTTTTAGCATTCGCTACCCAAAATGTAAGATGGTCAAAGTTTACAACCTTTGCACTAGGCGTTTCGGAGACTTCAGTTTGTGTCATTTTAAACCTAAAACAGATAACTATTATGTACATTATAATTTTTGTATAATCATAATCCTTCTAAAAAATGGTTTAAATATTTTTCTTATCGAAAATACCTTTTTTTCAATCTTGTCTCTAGATTCTTACCTATAAAACGTCTTTCTCGGTAAAAAATCTTAATCAAAACTTAAGCCTATAAATTGATCCATGTTTTTATACCATTGCTCTATTTTTAAGGTATAATTATTTCTCACTTAATTCTAAAGATTAGATATAAGTTATTTATCAATGGAATTGTTGCGTTTGTTATTTGAATATTAATTAGAAATAAGCACTATGTAAACAAGGACAACAGGATGGCAATGGCGTTGTAAATTATTGAAATCAACAATTTCAATCGCAATAATGTATGTACGTATTTGATTACGTTTCAATTGTCCTATCCTAATTCTTCCTACTAATATTACAAATACGAAAGTTTGTGAGGATGGATGTATGTGTATGTATGTTTGTTACTCTTTCACGCAAATACTACTGAACTGATTACAATGAAATTTAGCACACATATAGAGGGTAACTTGGATTAAATAGGATAGGTTTTATCCCGGAAACCGCGCGGGAACGGGAACTATGCGGATTTTTCTTTGAAAATGCAGGCGTCACAGAATATTTTATAATGTTTAATTCATGTTATTTTAAAAAAGAGCCAAGAATTCTTATTGGAAGCCAAGGTAAATGGTTTATGGTACCTAGGTAGGTAGAAGTATTAACTATTAACTTGTATGTATAATCTCAACACTAGTTTATATGTAACTAGAGGTCCGCCCCGGCTTCGCCCGTGGTACATATTTCGCAATAAAAGGTAGCCTATGTCCTTTCTCGGGTATCAAAATATCTCAATACCAAATTTCATGCAAATTGGTTCAGTAGTTTAGGCGTGCTTGAGTAACAGACAGACAGACAGAGTTACTTTAGCATTTATAATATTAAGTATGGATAGTATGGATATGGCTTGATATTACTCTGATCGGATAATATTACTACTAGTATAGTATTAGTACCTATAGTATATTATTATCTGTGATATTACAAAGACTAAAATAATTCAGGTAGACATTAATAAATTCAACAATTATCAGATGGGTACTAAGTAGGTTAAGAATGTTAAACTTAATTGTAAAATTATCATGTATATAGGTACTTTTCAATGGAAATTATTTATTAAATATGTTTTTGATAAACTTACCTGTTTATTTATCACGGATCGAAATTTAACTGTTTACATCTTTATTTTTCCGTTACATTTATATATTTCTTTTATCTCTTCGATCTATTTAATATGTTATTATTTTCATAATCAATAATTTTATGGAATTAATTATAATTTTATGATTTGTTTTTTAAGTATTAATAATATTTTTAAGGTTAACGATTGATTAGGATCAAATGCAACGATAAAAATTACGACATTGTCGGAGCTTAAATCGAGGCTTTAATAGGCTGATAAAGTAGATAGTTATATTTTATTCATATTAATTTATACTAGCTATGCCATGCGGTTTCACCTGCGGATGTTACTGCGTGCTAATTCAAGTATTTCTGTTAGCATATCATTTATGAGATTTTTTAAGAATAAAAAAAAATTCGAACGCGAATCTCGAGACTTTCGCCCCGGCAAAGCGACAGACGGGGCGCGGGTGGTTGAATATCGCTCCGAGACAGCTTTTTTAAATTTATCAAGAAGTTAAAAGCCAAGAATTAACTCGAAAAACAACTAGAAATTACAATTTTGAAACAAGATACATTAGTAGGCTAGCCTTGATCTATATTCTATATTTTATGAATCTTCACACACTTATTTTTTTTCGAGGTTTCTTACTAATAATTTGTGTATTTGTGTTAATAGGTGCCATTGAATTGATAAGCAGAAAGAAATGCTTTCTCCTAGTTTCGTTGTTTTTGATATTTTAATTTTATCGCGTTCAAGTGCAAAAATAATAATAATAAAGAATTGAAAATAATACACCTACAGATTGCTGTATTTTGTATTTGTTAAAATAAGATGAAAATACAAAATCAACCCTGCTTCGATTTTTCGACTTTTTTAGGAAATCTCTTAGAAGTCGTGTCTCTAGTAGGTATATTGTTTATTTTATTCAGGGACATACTGATGATAGAAAATGAACACAGAACAAAATCAAATAGTAAGAAGTGGCTGTCTTCTTTACAATATCCTCAATAATAATTTAAAAATGATTTTCTAATTGTAGAGGCCGATACATGAAAATGAAGGATTCCGGCTTCATTTCTAAAATTATTCCATTACAGAATGGAATTTATCATATAAATCTCGTGTCACAATGTTTGTCCTCAATGGACTCCTAAACCACTTAACCGATTATAATAAAATTCGCACACCATGTGCAGTTCGATCCAACTTGAGAGATAGGATAGTTCATAGCACAGAATACATAATAGTAGCTAAACGCTACAGAACGGACACTCTCCGCCTCCCGCCAAAATTAAACTTACCTCACCCCCGCGCGATCAGACATAAAATGGGCCATATTTTTCTGCAAGGACGATACGCAACGAAGTTTGACAACATTAATCAAATTGACTTAAAGTAATTTTATTATTTTGGATTTGTGATTATCGTTTTTCGTAGAAAATGGTTAGATATTGTGCTGTTTACGGATGTATTTCATCAGAAAAATGCGAAGTTTTTTTTATGCTAGTCACAAATGTGCCAACCATAAAGCGTTAACACACACATTTGCAGTCTCTACAGTGTGACTGTCAAAACGATCATTTTGTATGGAGTGTCCGGGGTGTGGTTCATAGTTTAAACATGTAGTACATGTAGGTAGATTAGTGAATAGTTAAATCTAGAAAATAGGGGAAAAGAAAAAAATAAAGAGTAATAAAATAATTTCATTTTATTCAATATTTTATACATCATATTTACACATTGCAGATATATTCATTCATTATTATAAGAGTATTTACGTACGCACCTATTTTTATTTAATAAGGCACCTCAGGGAAGCTTATGTCAACCTTAATCTTATAACACTGGTCAGCGCAACGCCATTTTAAATAAATAACACCTATATATCGTGTCCTATTATAAGTTCTTATGAGTTAGTTACAGAATATTATCACGTGTTTCATTATTTTTACTGAGAAGTCATCTATAATTTATTTAAAATTGTAAATTGTTTTTTCACGCAAATATCTCGAACGTTGATACATAAAAATATATAAAAATTCGGAAGCTAATAAGCAAGCGGTATTCGTCATCCTTCTGTAAATGTCGTAAAGGTCCTTGGCTTCGAAAAATCTCACCAGTCATAAAAAACAACGTTCAAGGTATTTACGAACTAACATTTTAATACTTAATCCATTTTTAACATCAATACCGTACATAATTTCTACAATTAATTATAAAATTATCCATATAACAGTTTATAAGACAAGTAATGATAATTTCATAGAATGATTATTATGGAACGGTTTGTACTAAAAATGGACGTAAAGTTGTTACAAAATCTATTCTTATTTCACGCATTAACCATTGTGTTAAGATCTATAATAAATTGGTGCACATTATTGCCAAATAACTAAACTAAATTAATATATTTACACATAAATTTACAATTTGGCGACGGAGTCCATTATTGATTGATTTTAATATTGTGATATTTGATATAAAAGTAAAATACGTTGATAAAAAGATTACGAGACTAGCAAAATGTCGACGGCTTATAGATTTATATAACAGGTAACAACTAACATAACTATATTATGTACAATTGGTCAATGTTCTATTATTTTACGATGGTTATTATTTTGTTTCTAAAATCCTTTTTTAAAGCTCAGAATAAGTTCAAAAACCTTTGCTACTGCTAGCTGGTAGATAAGTTAAATGTTATGAATCGTAATTTATTAAATATACAGGGTGATATGTTTAGAAGGATCCGCTGCTTAATATGCTGCGATAGAATGGGTTAGAGGGAGATAGAGGCACTTAAATACATTAAGTTTTACATAATTACCGGTAGTATCATTAGTAATTTATTTGAAATCAATCACTATTAACTAGTAGTAAAATTTAAATATTTGCTCCATATAGCAATGTGATCATAATCATTAAAATTTATTTTTTTTACTTGAATGGCCGTAGAAAACCGGTCAAATGGCCCCTTAGGATTTCATTAAGTATTAAAATATATTATAGGTATCAAAATATTACCCTTGTATAATTTTGTATGAAAATATTAAATCTTGAATGTACTTTGTATTTTGTTCAGCCTCATAATTGACAGGTTCTTGTAATTCTGTCATATTGTTATTGTCAGTCAAGAAAGAAACAAAATCGTGGTAACAGAGCGTTTACCGATCGAAAAAACCGTCTACACATAGTCGATTACATTTACAATAAAGGAACACGAAGCTTATAAAAATAACAAAACATTAAATATACATATGGTAGATTTGGTATACAAGCCAGCTGTCCCGTGTCGCGACGTTTGTAATTTGTTGATGAGATCAATATAAAGATTCATTTTAATACAAATTTACGTTTCTCAAAAATACCTAGATACAAATATCTACACATACAAATTCGCAATAGCTGCAAGAGTGTCTTACAATCAAAACAAGCGTTCACATATTTCCAACCAAGATATTTTTATAACAGCGCCATCTATCGTCAATCGCCGCAACTACTACAAGGCACACGAGTCTCACAGTCGCGCACGGACAGCGGGCGGCAAGAAGCTTATATATCTAATACACTGGAGATTGCACTATGAGATTTCTTGTTACAAGTTAATGGTCATAGTGCAATCTCCAGTGTATTAGATATAAGCTTCTTGGCGGAAGAGATTACACAGTACAGTCTATCGTTGTATATCACAGAGCGCGGGCACGTCGACGAGTTGCGCGCGCTCCACCGCGACCAGGCAGCCGCCGGGCGCCACGAGCAGCGGCCCGGAGTTACCCACCCATACTTTCTTTACGTCGTCCGAGCTGTGCTGCGGCGGGGTTATGTAGCCCCCTCTGAAACCAGAAAATTAAGATTATGATATTTTTCTTATTACATTCAGTATAAGTAAAATATTATATGTTTCAAGCTATTGCATAGCTTCTATCGCGGGCCTTGAGCGCGGGGACCGAATCGAGAAATTCCGTAACGAAAAAACCTCACGCTCCCCACTCCGACGGACACGGAAGTGTGGCTTGAAGGCATAGCATGCAATTAGCTTTACCGCGGCACTTCCCGAGTGCCACACGCTGTGGCCGCACGTCTTTTTATTAGCTTCACCTGTATGTTTGTTTGTAACCGACTTCTTTGGGCGCGATTTTGACCCACTTTAAACGGCCAGATTTCGTTCAAACTTTGTAGATTTATTGAGGACCGATGACAATACACTAATTTGATAAAATTATTCCATTTTTCAATTTGCAAAAAGCGTGTTTTTTAGTTTTTTTAAACTATTTTTTTTTGAATAGTGTATCCTTATCTTAGGTAAGAAACAATCACACACAAAACTACGCACCTCAGTTTCCTATCAGCGTGCAACAACGCATCAGCTCTCAGCAGTCGGACAGCGACGGCCACAAGCAGGAACAGGATGAGCGCGCCGCACACGGGCACCGCGATGGTCGCCGCTTTAAACCACACCTCGCCGTTGTAGCTGGCGCCTGGCTCGCTGGCTACTGCGCTGCCTCCTGAAAAAAAAATTGTTTGTTTGTAAAGTAGGTTTACGATCAAGATGTTTACGTGATAACGCCTTATTGGTGGCAGCGCTCGAGATGAGACGGGAGATCGGTCCGTCTCTCTCTCGTTATATCTGCGATCGCGCTCGTGAGGTTTTGGTGTGACACAAGTTTCTGAACATGTCACCCGACTAAAACGATTTTAAAAACGTTATCACGTTAAAAAAAGATTAATAAGGTTTTATTCAAATTAGCGATGTTCTATGAAATTATTTTTTTTCATTAGAATGAATCGATTATCAATCTGTATTCTATGTTCATTTCTATAGGAAAAGCAATATAGATCACTGCTAAGTGTCAAGTCAAATCCTAAATTAAAGTAATGAAAGACAACCATCACATACATTCTTACAGACTTTCGGATTTATAATGTTAGTAGGATACCTTGTCTTTCTAAACAGTTATTGATTTGTAATGATAGTTTTTTTTGTATAAGAATAGGAACTTATTAGTTATTTTAATAATTATATATATGTTATTAAATTAACTTTGAATAAACGTTATTATTTTTATTTATTCTAGACAGCACGTCACATATACGTAATCGGTAATTCGAGATATAGATATCAAAGTCAAAAGTCAAGTGTTGTGTGCAAAAGAAATTTATCCACGCAGCTCACGCATAATCACTATGCAACGTATTTCACTAGATAAGAACTCTTATCGGTAGAAATTATTGGAATTTTTGCGATTTCTTCCACAAATATGTCTGGTATGAATGCCTTTGTATGAATACTGGTTACGTGCAGTACATAAAAGAATATAATTTAAATATATTTTTTTTAATTAGTCGTCATTGTAAAAAAGATTGGCTATTTTATAGCTAAGATACCTACTAGAAAGTTTAAAGTTATAATAGCGAACGAATTTATTCAAATATTTTCCAATAAAAATTAAAACATAAAGCTCATATTGCAGACAATCAAAATCAATAGCGCAATGTGAAAGCACATCTTTATTATATCGTAAGTAACCAACACCGATCATTTCAGTACAATTTAATTATCTTACAGACTAAATAGTTGGTTATCGTTTAATTGAGTTCGTTCCAAGAAGGAGGCCTATCGAATAGGACGGTACCCGGAACTATATCCACCATAATATCGAATGCATAATTAGCAGTTGCATTCATATTGTCAGTGTGCGTTATTGGAACTTGGAAGAGGTCTGCACTTGACGCATATTAATTTACAACTTATAGCCACTTTCATATACATTATTATTTTACAAAACCTCGATCCTATTAGGAATACACTAAATAGAGGGAGGTTAGTGTCTTGTTTGCCTTGCTTAGTGATTTACTTAGTGTTTCTATCCCATTTACAAAAGAAGATGCGAAAGAAACAAATCTGTCTTTATCGTAGGGAATATTTTTAACAAAAAATATTAAAAATGCATCGATACATTTTCCTTGAAGTCGGTCAAAACAGAGGAACGTTTTGAGAATATAAATTTGGGTGCATTCGAATTTAGTAAATGTAATCGAATTCACAGTTACTTTAAAACGATTTGAAATTCAAAATTTTGCCGTACAATCTATACTAATATTATAAAGCTAAAGAGTTTGTTTGTTTGTTTGTTTGAACGCACTAATCTCGGGAACTACTGGTCCGATTTGAAAAATTCTTTCGGTGTTAGATAGTCTATTTATCGAGGAAGGTTATAGGCTATATTTCATCACGCTACGTTCAACAGGAGTGGAGCCACGGGGGTGAAACCGCGCGGAGCAGCTAGTATTATATAACAGTGATGCAATTCAAAATGCTTAGCCATTCATGTCACATCGGCTGAGTCACTGTTTGTGTTAGATATGGGATCGCTGGAATAATATCTTTGTTCGTGGAAATCGCGGACAATTGTGTTTTATTGAATTTCTAGCGAGAGATATGTGCTGCTTTACTGGAATCACAATATTTATGGGTGAGATAATAAATACAGTGCGAATATTATGCAGACATCGCGAGATATTAAACAAAGGCTGAAATAAATACCCCTACTATTCATGGCCTAATCCTATCCGATTACATCCTACCTAGAAAATGATAAAAAGTAATAATGTGAAAGTTTGTAAGTATGTATGGATGATTGTTACTCTTTCACGTAAAAACCAACGAATGGATTTTGATGATACTTGCCAGTAGCGTTGCCAACACTTCATCATCAAAATATAGTATTTTCCAAAATAAGGTGTAAAAAATATAGTACATTTAAAAAAAATATAGTATTTTATGGGAAAAACAAAAAAAAATAGACAAATATATATTTATTTTTATAAAAACTATATTTTTTTGCACTTCTTGCACTGTGTAACAGCTTTTTGTTTAAAATAAAAGTGTCAAGCTTTGTCACATTCAATTTTTAAATTAATATAAATCAAAAGCTCAACAATGATACACTACTTCTGTTTCTTTCTTCTCGCCACTGGTATACAGGGTGTAATCGTTAAGTGTGCACAGGCGATTATTCCGTAACTATGTCAGATATCAAAAAACTTTACACTGATATCGAAAGTACTATACCTAATGAGCAAAATGACAATAATCACTTTTTAAAAATAAAACTAGAAATATCCAAAAATGTTACATAAAACGCTCCCATATATGTATTTTATTTCCCATACATTTTGTATTCAGAGCAAATGTTCGAAATGACATCCTTGGTTTGGAATATCACATCGAGCTCTATTTACAGTTTCTAAATGAACTTTCATTAAAATTTGCGAAGTAATTAAAGAACAAAATCAAAATATAAAAAAGCAAAATCTTTTATATTAAATGTTTGGAATAGTCATATTTCATACACAATGTATGGGAGCGTTTCATGTAACATTTTTCGATATTTCTCGTTTTATTTTTAAAAAGTTATTATTGTCATTTTACTCATTAGGTATAGTACTTTCGATATTAGTTTAAATTTTTTTGATATTTGTAATAGTTACGGAATAATCGCCTGTGCACACTACGATTACACCCTGTATGCGCAATAGGATATATGACTTAGCCATCTTAACAATTAAAAGGCGCGTTCTTATTTTTTTTTAATGAAGGATTTGTTTGTAACATTTATCGGTGTTGAAATATAGTATTTTTGCGTACTATATATGTTTTCAACAGTATATAGTACGCAGACCCCAGACCCGAAATATAGTACAATACTATATATTATAGTACGGTTGGCAACCCTACTTGCCAGTGGTGTAGCTTTTGTATCAGAATAATACATAAGGTACAAATATACTTTCTTTTGACCGCTGAAATACCGCGCGTTACATCTATTTTCTAAAGTCTACTAAAGATGCGTTTATTATTTACCTAAATCATTAGCAGTAAGGTTGAGCCTTGCCCTGGCGATAGGGCTGTCTTCATGGTTGCACAGGTCTCGGAAGCAGCAGAGCAGCAAGGAGTGCTCCCGTGGGGGTGGACCGCCAGAGGACGGCGTGTTCTGGCAGTGGGAAAGCGCTTCTTCTTCTCTGAAATTAGATAAGGAAATTGATTAGGTTGATACTTGTAAGTTCTAGTACCACTTGATAAGCGAAATGTCCTGGTAGTATGAACAAATGAGGATATTTGAAACATATTCATAGAGTATTATTTATTTAACCCATTGAGCCCCGAACGGCCCGATCGGTCCACGACACAATAGATTTTCTCACCTATGGATTTTCTATTGTGTCTGTGATTCCGGGGCCTGAGTTATTACGTGCATTCTGGGATAGAGCATACTATGAATACTCCATTTGACTGTTCTTTCACTGTTCACTGTCCTTTCGATCGAATCATCAAAAATACTGTCATTGCATTATTTTTTCGGGAATAGAACTAAAATTCTCGTCATAACTGTACTACGATTACTAAATAAGTGAGAAACTTTAAAAGTCTGATAAGAATGTAAATGGTATTTGTCGGACAGATAACTGTCCAGTGTTATTAGATGGCATTAGCATGTTATTACATTCTATACAATGTACCAAAAACGTTAAAGTCCTCAATTTGAGAAACATACAATACTATGATGATGAGCACAGCTTAAAGGTCAAGCTATAAAGAGTCAAGTTAAATCAAAATTATCAGCCTAATACACACACTTGAATATCTCTGAAGTGAGCAATCACATTATTTATATTTGTACCTACTCCGATCATTTATAAGTATATAAATTTAATAAAGTAAACAATTCTTCAGTCAATTGTAAGAATGTTGATTCATAAATTAAATAAATTCAGCATAACATTAAGCAATTTGCAATAGTTATCGAGTTAACTTCTACTCAATTTATAACAATACGATAATTTGAATAAACATAACAATGTAAATAGTAATTTATGCCCGATGTCAGATACCCAAGGTTAAAGCAATATCTTAGGCGAAGAATTTAAATATACCTTAAACGGTTTTTTCAAACAATAACTCAAAGGTAAGCCACAGTTCGCCCACACTTGCAGAATACAAATTGTAGTTTGGTTTTTAATCGCAAGCATTGGCTGAGGTTCTCACAGGATAAATTTCAAAGAAAACTTGTAAGACGTCTTTAAAGGAATGGGAAAGGTATAGCTTATTATTTAACTGGCTTTTATTTTGTATTTTCTTGTGTTTGATTTTACACGAGTAATGTACCTACGTTTAGAAATTAAAATTTGGCTTTGATTTACACTTATTATTATGTTTGCTTTCAAAAATATGTTTAGAAATTTGGTTTTTAAATCCTATATAAATTCTCTATTACATATCATGATGATGAGATGATGTGAAAGTAGAAATTTTTAGATAGCTATAATGAATATAATATCAAAAAAATAAAACTAAACTAAAAATGCAATAAAACTTCAAGCCGACCATATTTTTGTAACGCGCATAAAAACCTCCAATACCGAAATATTCAAAATGCTAATCGCGAACAACAATAAAATATTCGGAACATTCAAGCGATTAGGCTAAACGATTTATCAAGAAATACTTCTTAACTATCGTCTATCGGCCGTATTCAAAATATTCGTCTGATATTTTCCCACGAGAAAATGTCGTCACTATTCAAATTAGCCGAATTAAATATTGTGCTACCACTTTATTTGCTTTTTATAGCAAGTGTTAAGTGAACCTTTATAGAGAATGTGATAATGTTAGGCATTTCTTTAGTTAATACCTGTTAATATATTCAGTGATGGTGTTAGTACGTAAATGTGGCATGAATTGAAAACAGAGGTTGACGTATTAAGTAAAACACTGCTTAATTATTTTAAAAGTCTTCAACTTTTGACGCGTCTTCTGCACTCAGAGGCTTTATTTTTAGCGATTGACCTACTAAAGGCTTTTAAGAAATGATAAGATGGACAGTTGGCTGAATCGACAAAGATACTATCTGCTATCCTATAAGTACATTATAAGAATTAATATTATATTGATAATGTTTTTAATACCTTCTAGTAATTCGAATGGGGTTTTGCAGAAACAAAAGAAAATAGATATTATCTAATATTTATTCATAATTGTATTAGACCGGGAGATACTGACACAAAATTTCGAGTCATTTGTAACAAGGATGGCGGTTCTACAGGGGTCTTAGTACGCAATGACAAAAAGAAAAATGATGGTGTGAACGCTGGTACCGGTGGCTTAGTCGCGTGGGCGTTTGTCGAACTCGTCGGAAAAATAGCGAAAGTCAAACGATTTGTAACACAAAAATTTTAGAATTTACCGATAGCCCATAAAAAAGGAGTAGGCGGTAGTGTCATGCCATACTTTTCCGGTGTGACTTACAGCCCGCCATACCGATGCGAATGTGTTGATTTAAATAAAACAATCTTTCAACCATTTGTACCAGGCTAACTTTTGCACAGGTAACTATCGTCGTGCAGCCATTTACGAAAATCGCCATGCCATACTTTTCGGACGATTCCAAATGGTCGCCATACCGCCGAAAATCTGCAAAAAAATTTTATTTCGCCAAACTTTTTGTACCAGTATTGCATTTGGATTTTTGGAGAGTATTTGATAAAATGTGACCATTATTATATTTGCCATACTTCTAGTAGGGGGAAAAAGTGCTGTCATACTTGAAAACTTAATTTATTATTAATTTATATAAGTGAAGATTTCCAACACATAGATCTTTGAAATTTTGTATTTATATTTGTTGATCCTCAAACTTACAGGAAAAATAAGTGCCATACTGTTACAAATCGTTTGACTTTCGCTATTTTCCGACGAGTTCGACTAACGCCCACGCGACTAAGCCGCCGGTACCAGCGTTCACGCCATCGTTTTTCTTTTTGTCATTGCGTACTAAGACCCCTGTAGAACCGCCATCCTGTTACAAATGACTCGAAATTTTGTGTCAGTATCTCCCGGTCTATATCATTTTATTATTTTCCATGAATAAACTTATTTCAAGGAATTGTATATTAAAATGACAAGTTTATTAGTTTATACTTAACTTTTTATTTAATGTCATCCCCCCTCAAACACCACATGTTAAGTTTAAAACATGAGTCGAGTCTAAGGGACTTTACTGTTTCAATCACTGAATATTGAGTAAGTATTCAAAACTAAAACAATAAATAACCTTTATAAAACTATATTTATTTATCTCTTAAATAGTTGTACCACAGACTAATAATATGTAATATACTACGGTTGTACAGAACAGTTGTACAGAAGCCTTAGAACTACTTACACATAGAACAGATTACAACTATTTTGGCGGCCTTATCACTTAATAATGATCTCTTCCAGGCAAACACGGTAAAAGGTACTATACTCTACTAATTCTATAATTTGTATCGAAATAGTTCTAATACATTAAAAGTTTAATCCCAACTTTTTGTAATTTGTATATTATCTCCCATTTTTCGTGTGAGATATATATATGGCTTTATTATAAGCAAAGTCTGACAGCATGCTTAATAAACATATTTAGATATGAAATCGCTTTCATAATATTCGTACCACCCAAAGTCAACCTGCCGGTAGGTATTACACGAACAATTGCATTACAAATGTCTCCATCGAACGAATTACCATAATCCCAGATTTATGTTACATCAAAATATATTTGCTCTAAATGTAAATAAACTTAGAAACCGGACTAATCTTTAGTTATGGACAGAAGCATGTGTGAGGCAAATATATTTGTTAAATGTCAAAGCAATAATATAAAAAGTTCAAGTGAATTAAAATCAAAGACGTTACCATAGTATAACGTCTTTGATTAAAATGATGACCATTCTAAACATGGTATTTTTTGTCGATGTGATTGTTTTTCTATCAATATATTATATTTAGACATTATTTTCTTAAATAGAAGCACTATATTTAAGAACATAATGTATAAAAAGCAATTGGAAAAGTCTGCAAAACGTGCAAGTAATTAATGCATGTGTTTTTAAATCATCATGTTTATTTTTCACTAAATAAACATTTTATAGCCATCCGACCGTAAAGAAACAATTTCAATACCAAACACAATCCTACTGCAACGACGAACCAATTAAAAGCGTACAATAATTATATTTATCAAGCTCTCGAAGCGGAAAAAAGAACTGCGAAGATAAAGCGGCGATAAAGTTTCATTATTATTGTAAAATTGCCAATTATAACTTGACATGTTTCAACATGATCCAGAATATTGATAGCAATACGCAATTAACGTTAATTAAATTATCAATATATAGTAGAAGTTACTCTATCCAATCTACTTATATTACGATTTTTATCAATATTTGCTTGCTCTATAAATAAATTAGCTATTAATAATAGTCATCTCTGTCCCAAATATCTATTTTAAAACAATGCTTTGACATTTAATTCAAATGAAATGTAAATATTACCTCTGGCCACCAGAGATAAGAGTTGCCCATTCTCTTTGTTATCACTGAATAGAATAATAGCTGCACCAAAGGGTTCGAAATGCGCGCTATCTATTAGAGATGTGACACTATCTGAAATACAACGACATTTAAAAGTCGTAATGTCCGTACTCTATAGTCTATAAAGTTCTTTGTGACTGCGCAATAGAGAGTGCAATTTTATTAGGCATTGTTTAGTTCAGTGGCCGCGCTATCTATGTTCCCGGCCTTTGACTCAACCCCGGGCTACTCGTCACCCTTATCTCAGCAAACGAGGACACATATTACACGTCAATCGACCACAATTTATAACAACAAACAACTTCAATAAAACTAATTACCGATAAATCGTAAATTTCAATATATTCGATCGAAATCTTAACGAAGTAGACGCAGCGATCGTTAACGTAGATAATGAACGGCGAGCGATTGCCAAAAAGGAGCAAAAATTATTTAAAACAAATAAAATGCCGCCCGCAGACGGAACCAGTTCTCTGAGCGGGGCTCGATCTGAATAAGATAATCAACGGAGCAGGCATTTTAATGCAGAAAAACTCAGTCAAGAGCGGCGAGGTTTCACATCATGGGCTCCGTACCGGGCCACTCTGCCTAAATGGTTTTTGTTATGGGAGGGCGGATCGTCTCGACTCATAGTTTTTGTTGCGAAACTTAAGAGACTTATTTTGGATTTTTGGCTCTCAGACATTGCAAAGAATTGCAGAGTGCTCCTAATTTATTTATTTTTGTATTGGAATAGACGTTTGGCAAATAAAAAGCCTGAAGAGCTAAAATAAATAACTGAGAAACGATAAATAAATTGCACAAACTCTGGCTTTAATAAAGATGATTCGAAACGGTATTGCTTTGAAGAACATGACGAAAGGCGATGTAATAGTTCATATTGATTTATAATTTAATACAGGTACTATGGATGTTGAAAGCCGTATGGAGTAATTTTGAAATGACCGAAGACAAATTGATTGAAGATACATCGGACGCATCGTATAGGATATTTAGTAAGATCGTTCTCAAGCGTGATAAGCAGAAATGATGGATGACAACGCGGTTTAGTACGGCAGCTAACAAAAGAATAGATAATTAATTTTATGATGAAAGTTAATAATAAAAACAGGAAACCATTGTGGTACAGAAAGCCAAAACAAATAAGAGGCGAAATTGCGATTAACACGCACGCTCACTTCAAGATATGGTTTTTGCTTGAGAAAATAAATAGATTTCATATCCAATTGAACGCGTTGTCGTGTACGATCTACTTATATTTAATGTGGGTGCATATTATTACAGGTTTCATAGCACTTAAATTGTCCATATAAATTCCTTCAAACCGATTCAACCCTTATCATGTAATTAGTGATAATAAAATCTTAGGACTCTTACTCAATCAAATTTTAAAAGCTCGCATACTTAAACAGCATAAAGAAATGTCAGCCATTAAAATTTATACGATATCATTCCTGTATTGTTGGTAGTGGCCATATTTAACATATAAAAACATTATTGAGAAACTTGTTTTCAGTATTTTGGCCATTATGAATAATTTATGGCTACAAATCTAAATTTAATATACGTATGTGGTGACTGGAAAATAATTACTGTAATTTATGACTTCTTTACGTCTCTACTTACACATATATCTATATTTACAAAGAAAAAGAATCCCAAGATACTTTCTGTTCTAGTAAATGCATACGTTTCTTCAATTCTATCTACACTTCGGATTCTAGTTTTTACACGTCTATTATTGATCGTTATTACCTTTCAGCTAAATGATGTAGACAGCCGTGTCTTGCATGGTGTCTCCTGGGTGGTAGCTCGCTGTAGCAGCCACCGCCTTTCCTCGACCGACACATGTATCCCGTGCTCACACATTGCGCCGTATTACAGTAGCACCTGACGCCTTCTACTTCTCCCTCTGGTTTTGGATCTGCAAGGAAAAACAAGGCATAAATATCGTTATCAGATTAATTTCTTTCGAAATAGAATCAATTGTTTACTTTTTAAAGCAATGAAATCATTGTCAATGAAAGCCCTTTATTTCTTCGAATGAAAATGCATTCAGAAATTACTAAATTAGTTATCAATATGCCAAGAAATATTAATTTCTCATGCTCCATATAATTGGTACAATACGGACACGTTCTCAGAACGAACGTTAACATATTGTCGAATCGTAAACTAATAACACTAAAATGAAATTCGGAGTTATTTTGAGATCACAGAGAAACAATAAAACAGCACGAATACACAATAACCGTTAAATGTTACTTATTTATAAACAATTTAATGCAGGAAACTATAGTTGCGAATGCAATAGGAAATGCAGTAAACACTAGCAGTGGATCCAATCAAGATTGTGGACGGTGCGGCGCCCGTGCCTCGTAAACTTTGATAGCTCGAACCTTCTGTGCCCTGCATAGCTATGATTCACTCTATCGTACTGTTCACATCGTTTTGTATACAGTTATAAAATTCCCTTGAATACGATATTCAAGCACCAAACTATTACTTTTTTTATAGCTAACGGGAAATCCATTCTTGAATTTTAGGTTTGATGAAATGGAATAGAATATCATTTATCTGTTCTATACAAGCATTCGTTTCTTGATAATGTGGTCTGTCTAACTTGCCGAAAAGGCGATGAACGGACAAAAATAAACAAATATTCCATAACGTGTATCGAGTATGAATAATGCGCGCGTCATATACCGAGAGCCCCTACATAAATATCCTGAGAACGGGCAGCCTCCGAGCACATTCAATGTAAATGCTTCGACTCCAGACGATAAAACAAAACAAAATTAATTTTAGATGGATGCCGCTTTATTTGCTTTGCTCGGAGGGACTTAGGGAAACGCGCATAGACCCCCCTTGGCGTAAAACATCATCCGAATCTATAAGATACATTGACTTGTCTTAAGTAGGTAATTCCTTAACGTTCAGTGAAGTTTGGTAATACTAATTAACATTAAAAGAATGTTAAGTTTCTTGACAAATAAATTTACAATTTTCGATCCTCAGAATCTCTGGGAATCGTAGTAAAAAGCCCACATTAAATCTTTCAAGAGATGGCAAGAAACTGCGGAATTTCAATAGCGCTCCTTTTCGATCGAGATGAAGTCTGCAAACGACGGGAGGGCAGAGAGCTGACGTGCAAAAAGTAAATAATTAAAGAACAAACTGTGAAGCATTGATTTGCAGAAATTT
>CAJQZN010041136.1:0-27110 GCA_907164685.1 Colias eurytheme | reverse complement strand
AATAAATCATAAAACGACCATAGTATAAGAAAGTTGAGACATAATTATGATGATAATATTACCTACATAGTACATAGCCATTCATTTTTATTGAAATGTTTAATCTGACTAAATTATCTGTGATTTTTAATGTTTAAATATAAACTGTGATATAATTATTAAAATTGAGAAAAACGCGAAACTGAATACTATTTAAAATTAATAATCATTACCGTCATTTACTTTATTACGAGTCCACAGTATAAATACTCAAAGATGCTAAAATCTGCCTCTAATTCAGCAAAAGACCTACAAATATGTTTAAATTGTGTGTACTAAAAGTACCAAATTCTTGGGATTACTTCTTCAATAATTTATTTTCTTTACACATTATTAGAAACAAATAGAGACCATTTAACACAATGTGATAACGTTTCTTATTTTTTTGTAGGTAAATGTAGTTAATTCTGTCTCATACAATTAATAAATATGCTTTCTATTGCTGTTTTTTGCCTTGATATCTCCTACAGCCTCATAAAATTCATATGGATATTAAAATTATAAATAATGTGATGTTATTACAAATCCCATTTAGGCTGAAAATACATTCAAGAATCGTTTTCTAAACATAGATTATTAGTTTTAATTCATTTCACAGCATTCATTCAGTATTCTTTAATTCTAAATTTTCTGAACTAAATAATCTTTCAGTTAGAATAATTTCTTTTATGAATTCTCAGCCTAAACACTTCAACACAATTTAATCTATCTGTTAGAAAATCCTACTCAATGTATATTGATCCTATACCGTCATCTACATTTCATATTTACGTTAGAATAATCCCCTCTATATAAACTCAACCTAACCATCTTTCACATGTGTTATTCTTTGACCTTACAATAACCCCCTCAAAGAATTTAACCATACCGCATCTGCAAGAAGTCATTATTTTCGTAGAATAACCCACTCAATACACAGACCTCACTACTAACCATCATACATGGATTCATCTTACATTAGAATATCCCCTTCAATATAGCTTTCGGCATCTACATGAAATCATAATTTCCATAGAATAACCCCCTCAATATCTCACCTCACCACTAACCATCATACATGAGTTCATCTTCCGTTAGAATAACCCCCTCAATATTCTCTATACTACGTACACAATAATGAGCCATAACGCTATAGATATAAGGGCTAGTTTCTCCTGCGCGACTTACGTTCACAGCCGAACGGTTTCTCCGCGTCGCCTGGCACTTCGTACGGGAGCGTGCCTTGACCGGCGCGCTTTCTGCCGCGACCCTGGAATGTTATAAACATATTATTACATACAATTTCCCTGAAATAACTCTTCTAGGATAAAACATAGCCTATGTTACTCAGAAATAATGTAGCTTTCTGGTTTGCTTTTTCTTTATTGAAGGAATTTATGGAGTCAATTCAGTAGTTTTTTCATTAAATTGTTAGAAACAAAAAAGAGCGCGTCAGAAGTAAAACTTCTTTGGCAATATTCAAAGATACCAAAATCGTCGTCTTACTCCATGACGTGATGGTATTACCATGACACTACCTTGAAATGTTACTCTCAACGCGCCTAAACTGCAACTTGTACTTCAAAAAATGTCTCTGTCTGGCAGGACACAAATGGATGATCACCTACTTGTCCCTAAAGAAAATTGATCAGTGAAACAGATGTATACAGGACTTCACTACATTTTGAGTTTGAGTTTGTGTGTGTTGCACTAAGAAGCTTATATCTATTACACTGGAGATTGCACTATGACCATTAACTTTTAACAAGAAAATATGACGTTCAATGATAGGTGTGAAAGGGATAAAAAACATAAAAGCGTCATTCATCGTCATATTTTCTTGTTACAAGTTAATGGTCATAGTACAATCTCCAGTGTATTAGATATAAGCTTCTTGGATCAAAGTTATTCACAGACAAACTTCTGTGTTTGTGTGCGTCTGACTCACCGCTCGGCCTCTTTTAGGGGTATCATCAGGCTGGCTCTTCCTCGTCCGTCCACCTCTAGATCCGGGTCCACTCGGCGCTGTTCCACGCCGCTTACGCCTATTCGCGTACGTATCATCATAATAGTCCTCGTCCGATTCGGCCTCTGGTTCTTCACCAGTCTCCATTTCCTCCATCGCTAGCTCGTCATAGAACCATTCCTGTGTGCACAATTACAACATAATATTTTGTGGTTTGATATAAGTTACAATAAACACCGATATAATAAATTGTGTAATAAACTAAGTAATGCAAAACAAACTAAAAAATCAATAGCTCTAGGTTTCTAAAATTAAGAAATGGACATTCTTTGAATAGAAAAAAAGACGGGTTGCACTCCGGGAGTGCCGGCAGAAGTGAAAACTTGATTATTAACGTTGAGCATGTTTGATATTTTGGAATGGTATCCGTCTTACGCTTTTTCGATCAGGTCACGTGTCCTGACGCGAGTTGAAGATTTTATACCCATTATAGAAAAAGTGCTCAACGCCGCTAAAGAAGTTTTCACTTCAACATGGTAAAACACAACTGAAGAGAATTTTATTTGCGGACTAGTCGCCAATTATTTTTATCTGTTAAAAGTGTAAGAACTGTCTGGCCATGTAAAAGAAAATGTAAATTAACATTATATCAATCAATCATCCACACCTTAGGATCATCTTTAGCCGCAGTCTGTGAACCATCCCTGCTGTCCTCGCCAGCGAGACCATCAGGTATTCCGGAACTGTTCTCTCCTTCGCCGACATTCTCTGCCGCGTCTGCTGCACTCCAGCCCCATCGTGTTGATGACATTGTGAGGTATTGACGTCTTGCTTTTCTCCATCTAGAAAGTAAAGATGATTTACTGTATATTACAGCTATATATGTTTTGGCTTGTGTGATTCATGTGATTGTATTTTTTTTCTTGTTATAAATGGTATGTTAAGGCCCTGCATTGGTTGGTGCTGTTGAAGACAAAACACTGATCATGGCTCGTACAAAAGTATTTTGCTTTTAAATCAGTGACAAACATATCCAAATTAGAATATATCTAACTATTACATGCCCAGTGCATGTAAATAAATTTAATGAGACTGACACCACGTGAAGAGTTATTGTTCAAAAGGTTTTATGTTCATATTCTTTAACAATCTTATAGTTTTAACTACAATTTAACAATAAATGTTACCTTTGTGAGGGATATGTGTAAACTTGTCCTTCTTTAGCGCCTGGCATCCGCTGTTTTTTGGTCATAAATAAGTTTGAATGGCTTTGGGCAACACCTGAAATGAAAAGACAATGTATTTACAAATTTTATAACACTTGTTATTATTCATTTTTGTACAATGAAGCATTATAAATAAATAAATATTGTTGTTTGTAGCCGAAAAGGTTACAGCGTCTAATTCCTCACGCATTAGAACTGGCCAAGTCCAAGTTTAAAACATTTTTACTCACCAGTTTGGGTGTCGATAAACGGCATCCGCATTCTCCGTTCGGCACATAGTCTTGAATTAAACGTTGATGAGTTCTCAATAATTTCCTTGTAGCTTGGGTCATTTAGAAAACTGTAAAACAACGTAAAATACCAGTAAACACTGCCCACAACTGTTTCATCAAAATTAACGCACACTTATGCTATTTTACATCACTTTCTTATTATTTACGTTTACCGTATATAAATGGGTCAATATTTCGGTATTTAAAACACAACCTACCTTTCTATTTTTGCTAAATTCGAAGTATTTGATACTTGAATTTCTGCGGCCGCCATTTTACTAGGACGCCAATCGATGACGTCAACTGACATAATGACGATTTTTTGATAATAATGTTGCCAAGCCATTGGACAATATTGCCTATGACGTAAAAATATATTTTATGTACTTATAATCATTTCTAAACAATTTTAATTGTTTTGTAATCACAAGTACAGTGTTTTAGACTTAAATTTACTACAATCATTATTACTTCAAATATTTACAGAATATTGTAAAATTATGTGAATTTGATATAATTCTATGTGAGGGTAGCAACACATTATCTACGTCAAGCTTGTGACTGGTCATCGGCGGACGAATCGTGGAAAGGGCGCATTTTCAGTAATTGGTGATTGGAGATCTCCAAATATTGCACTGATTATTGGTTACCGTGTTTTTATTAACTTTTGTCGCGGTTAATCTTCCTGTTTTCTTTTCGAATAATCTCAAAAGGAAAATAGAAAATACAGGAGCACTACATTTTCCGAAGTCCTTGGTCGGTCGTTTGTAATACAAGATGTCCGTGTGCTTCTTCGTGCCTGCGTAAGTTTCGTCACAATTTTATCGCGTTGTTTCTACTGATATTAAAAGTGGTAGAAACTTACTACGATAATAATTAAAATAATGTTTATATGCAATTAAACGCAACTATTTGTAACTTTCTAGACAAATATAACTGCTAATACTGCATTTTATAACCAAGCGCGATCTATACATACTGTAAATATTATTATAAATAATTTTCAAACTATAGCAAGGTATCTCAAATATTTTTGTTATTGTGCGCTTATATTTAATTTAATAACTACATAATTATACTTACATTTAAAGCTCAAAATAATTTTACTTAAAGAATAATACCCATTCATATATTTTGTATAGGTTCAATTACCTACCTAACTACTTCTACATATATTTTTCATAAACTCTTTTTTTATTTTCAATTTTTAATTAGAACACACTAACTATTTAAAAGTATTTCAGCATCACTTCCATAATCAATAAATACCATAGTTTCTCAAAGGCAGAATAAAATTTAAAAATATATTTTATTACACTAGAAATCAGACCTTTGTACCAAATTCTTTTACATTATATCTTTACTTAAATATTATAATTCCAAGTTTTATAAATCATACAGTAACATAACTCATAATAAAAACCTACTTTGTAAAAAAATTATCATTTAATAATGAATTATGAATTTTTATATTTTTATTTTATGTACCACAACAATTGAACATTACAAATATTGAAGACAAAAATTAATAAGCAACATACTTACATAATAATATCATTTATCTACTAGCGGTCCGCCCTCAAGTTGGATCGAACTGCACATGGTGTGCGAATTTTATTATAATCGGTTAAGTGGTTTAGGAGTCCATTGAGCACAAACATTGTGACACGAGATTTATATATATTAAAATTGTTTGTTTGTTTTTCTTACTCCAGTGACCAAGACGCAACAGCCGTTGAAACAGAGGAAGCGGAGACAGAATGTACCGGCGAGGAGTCACCCATCAATAATATACACACTACACTCAACAACTTTTGGGCTAAAGTCAATGAGGATGTCAAGAAGATTACTGCTGTATGTATCTATTAATTGTTTTTGCCGAATAAATTAACACATGAAATCAAACATTTTTAAATTGCAGAAAACATAGTTTATTAGAAGAAATATTGAGACAATCCTAATAAGTATACAACTTCTGTTCTTTACTTTTTTTTAATATTACTAAGATATTCAAAGTATTAAGAAAATAATAATTTTAGAAATGGTCTAGATTGCATAGATTTAATAGTCCCATAATAAAAAAATACTCATATAAAAATTATTACAAAAGTAAGTTTTTTTACTTAACTGTTCTTCAATTCATCATCTAAATTCGTCATTCTAAATTAAATAACTAAAAATATACTTTTATACTTATATACACAGGAGGACTTCAAAACCCAAGTTCTACCGCTCGCTCGCATCAAAAAAATAATGAAACTAGACGAAGAAGTTAAAATGATATCGGCAGAAGCTCCAGTGCTGTTCGCGAAGGCAGCCGAAATATTCATACATGAGTTAACGTTACGAGCCTGGTCACATACTGAGGATAATAAGAGACGGACACTGCAGGTAAATCACTTTTAGAATACATCTTAATATATTATATGTACATACTTACATACTAATATTATAAATGCGAAAGTAACTCTGTCTGTCTGTTACTCAATCACGCCTTAACTACTGAACCAATTTGCATGAAATTGGGTATAGAGATATTTTGATACCCGAGAAAGGACATAGGCTACTTTTTACCCCGGGAAATAGGTTGGGTTTTATCCCGGAAATCCCACGGGAACGGGAACTTTGCGGGTTTTCTTTGACTGCGCGGGCGAAGCTGCGGGTGGAAAGCTAGTATATATATAAATCTCGTGTCACAATGTTTTTCCTCAATGGACTCCTAAACCACTTAACCGATTATAATAAGATTCGCACACCATGTGCAGTTCGATCCAACTTGAGATAGGATAGTTTAAACATGTAAGTACCACGGGCGAAGCCGGGGCGGACCGCTAGTTTTTATCTTATAATTTTTGTCTTATAAGGAAAACTATGAGATTTATCTTATAGGTCTCTACCCTGTCTTCTTATATTCTTTAAAATTGACTTCTAAAGTATGGTTTAAGTCTACAATTTTTTTGTCAAAAATGGTCTACAATACTTAACCATAATTGGTCCTACTCTGTTAAAACTATTCATGACACTATACATTATATTTTTTTGTACTAAATTTTATGCAAATTGGTTCAGTAGTTGAGGCGTGGATAAGAGACAGGCAGACAGATTTACTTTCTTTATAATATTAGCTAGGATTTATTAATATGCCTGTAATTAACACTAAATATATACCCCCAGCGCAACGACATAGCAATGGCGATATCCCGTTCCGACCAATTCGATTTCCTCATCGACATAGTGCCAAGACAAGAGATGAAGTTCAGCAGATTGAGAGATGAAACACCGAGAGCCACGCAGCAAACTGAACAGGTATGATATATGGAGCTGATAATACCTTGTGACTTGTAGAATTATACAGAGCTGTTAATGCTCATCGACATAGTGCCAAGACAAGAGATGAAGTTCAGCAGATTGAGAGATGAAACACCAAGAGCCACGCAACAAACGGGACAGGTATGTTATATGGAGCTGATAATACCTTGTGACTTGTAGAATTATACAGAGCTGTTAATGCTCATCGACATAGTGCCAAGACAAGAGATGAAGTTCAGCAGAATCAGAGATAAAACACCAAGAGCCACGCAACAAACGGGACAGGTTAATATGGAGCTGTTAATACCTTGTGACTTGTAGAATTATAATGAGCTGTTAATACTTTGTAACTTGTAGAATTACTATATGGAGCCGTTAATACAATCCAATATTAATTTTTTTTCATTTCAGGTGGCACAAACACACCAGCCCGCGGTACAAAATACTACGCAGTTCGTAACACAGCAGTGCGCTCAGATTGTACAGGTTAGTGTTTATTCTTGTAATTGTAGATTCGAGAAATACTAATTACATAATTGTTGTCTGATATGAAATTTATATCCTTAAAATGTTTGACAAGATAAGTAATTCATTCATTTATTTACATTTTTTTTAATTGCATTACAATTTACCTTGATATGAATTTTATTATAGTCATATTTTTAATGATACCTACCTTAACACCTTGATGCAGCCAATCAACTAAACAGGAATTATATAGAGCTGTTAATACCATATAAATTTAAAATTTCATAAGACAGACTAAGAGTATTTTATACATCTTTTTTCGTTTTTATAATAAAAAAAAAGACGGGTTGCACTCCGGGAGTGCCGGCAGAAGTGAAAACTTGATTATTAACGTTGAGCATGTTAGATATCCATCCGTCTTACGCTTTTTCGATCAGGTCACGTGTCCTGACGCGAGTTTAAGATTTTATACCCAACGCCGCTAAAGAAGTTTTTACTTCAAAAAAATTACATTGTATTTTTTTTATATTTCAGCCATCTTCAAGTACACCCGCTACAACTTCGACGAACCCACATCCGGTCACGTTGCTACACCAGGTTGTCAATTCTTCTGGCGAAGTACAGAACATGCCGGTAAGTACAAAAATAAGTGTTTGTTTGTATGGGTTGAGATGTGTAATGTATGAGCCGAATTTGATAATACTTTCGCTTATAGAAAAAAGTATTAATAGTGGTCATAATTAACTGTCGTAATAAAATTCAATAATTATATTCAATTAGGAACTGGGAGAGGTCTCTATAACCTGATATAAAAAAATGTAATAAATTTTTCAGATAAACCACTTAAGGGGCTGACAACACCAAATTGAAGTTATTTGGGCAGTTTTTTAAGAAAAGATATTTATTCTAGCCCATTAAAAAAAATATATGGTAATATTCATTCATAGAAGAACGTGGACGGACTCGATACATAATTGGACGAAATCGGCTCGATAGAAAATAATTGCAAAGATTGGTCTTAAAATCATCATTAAACGATTCTATGTCTTTATTTTTTTGAAGTACGGGTCTGCAATTTAAAACACGAAGTCAACATATTCATACCTGAAACTCTAACGAGTCATATTTCGCATATGACCCACACTTTTCCTTAAATCATATATTTTCTTATTGTTTTCTTCTACGACCTGGCCCCGCCAAGTAACTGATATTGCGCTCTCGTTTGCGCACACTGTCCAATTGTAAAGGAGAGCGCAATCACTGTTAAATTTGCTCTTAACAACCCCTTAAACTTAAAGTTGAAAATTTTCTGTGTGTGTGTATTTTTTCCTATAGTTGGACGACGCGGTTGGCGCAGTGGTAAAGTAACTGCCTACTGAGCCGACGGTCCCGGGTTCGATCCCCGGTCAGGGCAAATATTTGTGTGATGAAGTTATTTGTTCTTGGGTCTGGGTGTTATTATCTATATATGTATTTATTAAATATTATATTTATCGTCGCCTAGTACCCACAACACAATCCTTAATTGAGCTTACTGTGGGACTAGGTCGATTTGTGTAATAATGTCCTACAATATTTATTAATTTATTTATCAATTTTCAGCTACTCCTAACGCAAGCTCAAATCAACATGATCCGCCTACAAGTGCAGAACAATCCGAACCAGCCAATCATCATTCATGCACAACCACAAGGACAAAATCAAACACCACAGATTCTACAGGTATAATTATACTATAGTAAAATAGAGTTCCTATTTATATTTTACTAGCTTTCCGTCCGCAGCTTCGCCCGCGTTTTCTAAGAAAAACCCGCATAGTTCCCGTTCCCGTGGGATTTTTGGGATAAAACCTATCCTATGTGTTAATCCAAGTTACCCTCTATATTTGTGCTAAATTTCATTCATATTTCACAACCATCCTCAAAATATTTAATATTATGTATGTGTATGTAAAATATGTATTTTTATTTTAGTAATATTTTTAGTATGTACCTACATATTTTTGAAGTATATATGTAATATTTAGTTTATATTAATATGTGTGTATATGTGTCTATTTTACATTATTTGCAATGTATTGTTATATGTAATTGTAATTATAGTCATTTATTTTGCGCTATCCCACGACCTTCTTACATTTCCTTTCCTACCAGATTGCCTGGTAGAGATTGCTGTTCAGCAATAAGGCCGCCTTTTGTACAAATGATGCCTTTGTAATTTTGTTCTTTTTTTTTCTGCTTTGTCCATTCATGTTTGTACAATGAAGTATTATAAATAAATAAATAAACTTTCGCATTTATAATATTAGTAGGAAGTAGGATAGGAAAGTAGGATACAGTGTTACTAGATATCATAAGTAAAAGCGATTCTAAATGTGTGATTCTAAATTCCTTTGAATTCTGTTGCATTAACAATCAATTATTATTTTCTTTTTCTAGTTTCATGTGATTTTAAAAACACAACAACTTTCTGTGTGTTCCATTTTGTTTGTTATGGCTATTATGTAGAGCATGAAAGTGTATGTCAAAAATAGGCTTTATGTAAGGCAAATAATCTTTTACGCTACAATATCTTTCACTTAATAAAAGTTCGACAGAGTTAGACCCAATTTCACCAATATTTTCTAAATCAGACATTTATTAATCGAGCTTCAAATTAAACATGTATTTTAACATCGTTGTCAACTCTACAGGTCCCAAGAAGGAAATCTAACAGCCGATTATCAAATCGACCATTAACTGAGCGACTCACGAATCATTCATTCGTATTTTAAACCGCCCGAAACAAAATGTCATAGTTGACAATGCTATAGTTTCGCACGTTGGGGCTATTTGTTCTAGTTGTATAATAACTGTCATGTTTGGTAATTCGACTAAATTGAAATGTTCTAACACAGTATACAATTTAATAATCATGTAGAAACTTTTACGTTTGCTGGTTTATATGTCAAACGATTTGGTCGTTACCATGGTTACAAATGTTTGATGTTATTTGGAGATTGTTTTGTTGTGATTTTTCTTGTGTTATTTTAATTTTATTTTGAGTTGAATAAATACAATAATGTTGAAGAAAAATAGCGGTTCAATTTCACTTGGTCGAAGGTAAACTGAATCTGGTTGAAATTACGAAAAAAAATTCGGAGTCCGAAGGAAAGTGCGAGAGATCTCATACTAGAAGAACAATTAAAAAAAGAAAAATAAAGACAAAGCAGCAAGATACATTTAAAGTAAATTAATAGTAAATTCTTGTTTGTAATAACCTAGTATCTAGTTGTTATAACCTATTTATTGAATGATGTTGATAGGTACAATCTAAGGGTACAATAAAAATGTTTTATAAAAACACAAGTTTTATTTATTTAGGTAAAATTACATATTTCTATAACAATGTCACATTTAAATTAAATTAGGATCATCATCATCGTCAGCCCATATACTTTCTCACTGCTGGGACATGGGATTGGTAGTGCTAACTTAAACTTAAACACGGTAAGGGATCAGGTCATTATCCACCACGCTATCTTATGATATGTCGGTTTCCTCACAATGTTTTTCACCACTGAGCCATCACTGCACTGCACTACAATAAGCAGCTGGTCTGTAGGTGAAACTGATAGATTCCTAAAACAGAATTTAAAATTAAGATAAGTACATTTCATAATCATGAGGAGGCCTGAGCCTTACCTGAGTAGTGGTGAAGTTTACATATTTTTAAGTACCTATATTGGTATTCAATACTAGATTTGACATGACTCACAGGATTATTATGGTTTAATTGAAAATAATACAGTATGTAGGAAGGAACCTTTTATGCACATAAATATAAATATTACCTCACGAGATAGTTTTACTTACAGATCCGACGGTTATTCGAGTTTATCTTCAATTAATTGCAATACTTCCAAAACCGATTGTTTTGATAAACGAAATCTTGTACTAATATCAACATCATCATATTCTTCGAAACAATGACGACGTCTTTATAAATTCTGGGCCGTCGCGGTCGCACTATATTATAATCCAAAGTATACAAATCATCCAACACATCTTCATTTACAAAAATAAAATAGTATGCAGAGTCCATCTTGACAGCAAGAAAACTTCAAATCATTTTTTCTAATCGCTTGTTAAAAATTTAAAGAGCCTCTATGCCACGGGTTAAATATAATGCCGTGTTAAGGAAACTAATCCTCGATTAGGTCATGGTGGGACACTCCCTTACATTGATGTCCCGTTAAAAGAGTTAACAGCGTGTTAAACTAACTAACAGAGCTTGATGAAACTGGGCCTAAAGTGTACTTGCAACTATAAACCATACTGTCAAAATGTTAATCTTCTTCTTATATATAAAAACTAGCGGTCCGCCCCGGCTTCGCCCGTGGTACATATGAAAAATAGATGTTGGCCGATTCTCAGACTTACCCGATATGCACAGAAAATTTCATGAGAATCGGTCCACCCGTTTCGGAGGAGTATGCAGACTAACATTGTGACACGAGAATTTTATATATAAGATGAATCGCAAAATGGGTTGGTAAGCGCATAACTCGAGAACGGCTGAACGGATTTCGATAATTCTTTTTTTATTATATTCCTTGAAGTACGAGGATGGTTCTTATGTAGAGAAAACGTAAACATGTACCACGGGCGATGCCGGGGCGGACCGCTAGTAAGTAATAAATAAATAAATCACTATTTCCAGGTATCATCACAAGCGCCACACCCACCGCATCAGATCTATATCGCTCAAGTGGCCTCCAACCAAGAGGAGTCGTAGTGACAAGCCACCACTGCGACGGACAGTGATTAGTGACAAGTTATAAGTGACAAGTGATAATGTTGCATAATCTGTGACATGTGGTGTCTGTGACAAGTGACATGTATAATCTGTGACATGTATTATCTGTCTATGCAAGAAGCTTATATCTAATACACTGGAGATTTCAGTATGAACATTAACTTGTAACAAGAAAATATGACCTTGAATGACGCCTGTATGTTTTTTTATCCCTTTCACACCTAACTTGGCAAGTTGGTGTGAAAGGGATAAAAAAACATACAGGCGTCATTCAACGTCATATTTTCTTGTTACAAGTTAATGGTCATAGTGCAATCTCCATTGTATTAGATATAAGCTTCTTGTGTCTATGGGTTTGTTTTATGTGGAAGCAGTGCTGCCCCTTTTTCAAAGTCTGATTTAAAAGTGCTTGTGAAAAATTGAATATAACTACATATTTTGATTTTAAGTTTTTTGAAAGAACCCAAGTAAAATAAACTAGAAACAGAAATATGAGCCAATCCGCTTTTTTTCTGTTCTACATAATAAATGTAAGATTAACATTAAGATTGTGAAATGTAAAAAAGTATATTTTTTTACTTTTTTTTTTAATTAAAAAACTCAATATCCTAAAAAAACAGTTTTATGTGATAACTATATTATGGACGGTGCAATTATTTATTATAATGTACAGATGTATCTGACAATGTTTTGTTAGTCTTCATTAAAGTATGGTTTTTAAAATGATTCTTTTATTCAATACTAGCTTGCTTACCGCCCGCGGCTTCGCCCGCTTTGTCTAAAACCTAATAAATTATATACTAAAACCTTCCTGTTGAATCACTCTATCTATTAAAAAAAACCGCGTCTAATTCCGTTGCGTAGTTTTAAAGATTTAAGCATACAAAGGCACATAGGGATAGAGAAAGCGACTTTGTTTTATAGTTACTATGTATGTAGTGATACAAAAAAGAAATAGTTTTAATCATGAATTGTTACAAAAGTTCTTTTATTCATCTTTTCCTACTTGTATTATCTTAGCAAAATTTAATAAAAAAATGTTATTATGTATGATTCTCCAGGAAATAAAACATATTTCAATCAATGTGATTATTTTAAAAGTTCAAAGCGAGCATTTGAAAAAATAAAAGATTTGCTCTTATTATTATTATTTGTTAGGTATTTAACAAAATTTCAGAAGAAAATAATACAACAGATAATTTTTTAACACTTTACTTCCTTTATTATTTACAAATAAAAAAAACTAAAGTCTAGAACTTCACTTAACTGAAAATCAAACCGTTTCTTAACAAGGCAAATAAAATTCAATTAAAACAAATCAAAGGTAACAATCATTAAATTATAAATAATTAAAACTCCAATGAATAGGGAATAAATGAAATAAGTAAAACATACTCCCCATTTCTCTTACAAGCTAACTTGAATTTATATAAATTACCTTATGTTATAATACATATACTATTGAAACTTCATTCATTGAAACTTCATAGTATATCCTTATAATAATTTAATAATAAAACATTTCTTCTTTACATTTAATTAGGAGGGACCATGTTATGTTCTTGCATTTGTTTGACAAAAATGTCTGAGAGGGACAGAATAATAGTTTTGTAGTGCTGTCCCTGTCTAACAGTTTTAATCGTACTACAAATATAGCAAAAACAAATCATGGTATGTTTAATACACGCATATAATAATATTTTTTATCATCGTTACATGCGTGTATTTTTAATTTTTTAGGATAATACACGCATGTATTAATTTTTATTGTCGTTACATGCGTGTATTTTTAGGGCCATACATGCATATAATAATTTTTATTATCGTTACATGCATATATTTTTAGGGCCATACACGCATATAATAATTTTCATTTTCATTATATGCGTGTAATTTCCTATACTCTATTCACTAGGCATCATATTGCGTATATCCTGTTTAAGAAGTTTGACAAATTGTTGTTTCCTTTTAGAATCCTCGCGGAGCACAGCGCAGGTTTGTGCTTTAAAGTCGTTACGTACTTGATCGTCCATTGCTCGGCACCTAAATTAAAAAAAAAACTTTTTGACATTCCTATTTCAAATCATTTGTAGGAAATGGAATTATTTTCTGATCTTTGTGACGATTCAACAAGAATAAGACGTATGATATTATAAAATAATGAGTTTTAGGGCTAAATTCCACACTACAAAAAATATAGCCGAGTTTTAGTAGATTATAAAATAACAGACTTAATTTTTTTTTTAATTTTTTGTTAGTTCGATTCACGGTCGATGCATTAAATTTTCGAAAATTTTGAATGCTACTATTGCTTGAATGCGGTATTTCTTTTTAAAAATAAAGAAATGTTTCCTTTTAGCAAAATTGTTTCAAGTGCTTTCACTCTTGGACCCATCGAAAATTTCCACACTGTATAGTAATATAACTAATATATATTAATTTTTAGTTAAATAATAAATATACCCATAAAAAGTGCTTACAGGTATAAACTTATGAAGTAATCTTACCTAATATCCAGTTCTTTGAACTTGTAATCGATAATTTGCAATATAGCATCGAGCATTTCACATCCTGTAACTCTGAATAAATGGTGGCGAGTGTCTGAACCTTCCTTCAGTTGCCTTTGGATTTCTACAAATAACTGACTGAATCTGGAAACAAAATTATAAGAACACCTTTAGTATATTAACTATATGGGGAAAATTCGAATAAAGAAAAAGAAATCAAATCAAATGTGTTGCTTAGCGTAAAACTCGAGAACAGCTCAACCAATTCGGGTCATTTTTTAACGTTTTCGTTAACAAGGAAAGTTCTTAAGCAGAGATAATTCGTAATAGGCAATAGGGCAGATCGTCTGCTGGGACAGCTAATATTAAATAATTATGAAATTACAAAAATCTTAACTAATTAAATAATAGGTGAAAAGATACCGACCTTCGGCTGGTGTCATGTTGTATTTCAACCAGTGTTGTATTCAACTTTTCTATTATCAAATTCAAATTGTCTCTGTACATGAATGTTTCGTAGTTTTCCGCTGAAAAATAATGTAATAAATATCGTTATAATTTTACTTAAATTACGCAACCGATTTTTACTCATAAGAAAGCATATCAGCAAATTTTTTGTTTCCAATTAAAGATTTTAACTGATTTTAAACGAGATTTATATCCCAACGTACACTTTACCAATTATGAAATATTTGAAAGGCAAATTTTTTTACGTTGGGTAGTTAAAAAAAATAAATATAAAGAAGGTACTTTAAAACTTTCATACAAAGCTCGTGTAATAGATTTTAAAAGGCTGGTTATTAATACTTACGAGGTAACGAAGAAAGTATAGATTGATTCTGCTTCATCCAATTACTAACGGACGAGCTTTGACTAACATTGGGCACAACCTCTTCTGAAATCCTGTACTTAGCTTTACTTGTCGTCGGCTTACTGGATATTATAGGCGAAGATGTAGCAGTCGAAGCTAATCTTGATTTCTTAGGTGTAGAATCTACAGCAATAGCATTTTTCCGCTTTCGAAAATCGTATTTCGATTTACTCTCTATTCCAGTTTTAGACGATATAGTTTCTGGTCTGTTCATGTTCACGCAACCACCGTCAGAAATCGATATCGGGTTTGTAGGGAACAACTTGATTGGAGATATTGTGCTCAGCATCGGTTTCTTCTCTGTTGTTGAAGTAGCCGCAGTTTCTTTTTTCGTCTTTTTAGATTGTTTTGAGACTCTAGATTGTTTGGAGATGTCGCTTTGATCGGATCCGAATATGGAATTGTGTCGTGGTGGCATCCATTCATGGATTTCCTGTGAAGACAGCCTCTTAATAGAAACGGCTGGTGAATTCCTAACTATACGCCGTACATCTTCATTTGAAACTCTGCTCGCTCTCTCGCTATTGTTCGAATGCCACAACTTGTGCATTTCGTTCGTGAGAGTTTTGTGGTATTCTTTGGTAGAATCATCCAGATATTCAACTTCTAAATCACGCGGTTGTAAGCTTTGATCCAATTGGTTGGAACTCGGAGGGTTCTCTTTAGAACTTCCGTGGCCCGTTATGCCAAGCGTCGGTATGGACTTGGGCGACTCATTTTCGATTACGGCACTAACTGTTAGTATTTTAACGCAGTCTTTTACAGTATTACTGTCAGTGCTGGTTGACCGTTTCTTCTCACGTTTTCTGTGCTTTTTATTTTTCTTGCTCTTTTTCTTCGTAAGGCTTTCATCTTTATTGGTTACATCAGATGGCTTATCACCTGTACTTGAATTGTGACTTTTACGTTTCTTATTTTTCTTATGTTTGGAAGGCGATTTATCAAGTTCTATTATTTCTATATTGCTAGTACTTAGTTTTTCCGGACTGTAATTAGGTTGATCTAAATCTGAAAGTAGATTTTGGGTCGTATTCAATTCAAGACGTTTTCCAATTGACTCGTCTTCACACATGTCTTGGAGTTTTTCCAAAGCCGTAACAGAATCTTCCAGATTAATATCCTTTGGCTGTGATTCAACTATCAGAGCGGGTAATGGACTTATACTTTGTTCCATCTCTTGCCCTACTTCCAACACTAATTCATTACCACTTTTCAAGTACTGATCTTTTTTCTTTGATTGCTTTGTTTTCCTTTTTGACCGAGATTTTTTTGTACATTTTTCAAGTATTTGTTCATCGATAACTTCCATTTGAGGATCGATGTTTATATTTGGTTCTAAATTCCCAGGCGTTTCTTTGGGAACTTCAATTGTAACAGAAGCATTTAAAGTTTCTGATATCGGTTCACGCATTTTTTCATTAACAAGTTCATCTCGTGATAATTTAACTGTATCGATTTTACGTAGTTTATTCTTTGCTTTAGTTTTTCTTCCTCTAGTTTCTATTTCTGAATATTTTTTGGGCGGTATATTGCGACGACTACGCCTTACAGGAGTATTGGTAGGTGTTCTTTTAAAAGTTTGAGTAAATTTCTTTTTAAAATCACTATCTTCACTATCGCTCGAGAAATTATACAATGCTAGGTTTTTATCCCGTTTTGCATCTACAAGGGTAATATTCTCGTTATTATCGATGGTTTTCTTAAGGTTATTAAAATCTTCATTAATTTTTTTCGACCTCGGGGAGAGAAGAGGTTCATTTTTCATTTTATTATTTTTTATAAGTCTCCGAGTCGATCGTTTTAATTGTTCTATTTCTTTGTACGACGTAGCTTTCGATTTAGGAGTATCTCTGTATGGTAGTTGCTCCGGTGCTATGTCATCTTTTTCACTTTCAGATACATACATAGTAGACTTTGCAGCATTTATTATGTGTTCATCCTTAGGGGAGTATAATTTACGCCTCCTACGAACTTGCGTAATTTCTGGGCTTTTGCTCTTATTATTGTTGTTAGTTTCTTTTATATTAAAGTCCTCATCGCGTACATTTGACATATTAGCATCAGTTTCAATTTGCAACTTAGATTTGTATTGCTTTTTATTTCGTTTCATTGTTGTTTTAAATTTTAATTTTATAGGTTTAGGATTAATAGCTTTTTTGCTATTTATCTTTTTTGTTACTTTAGAATCGCTCTCATCTGCTCCATCATTCTGAAGACCAGCTTCAACATCATTTGTGGGATTTTGCATCGTAGTATTTTGATTGTATGTTTGTTTATGTATGTAATTGTCTAATTCATCGCAAACTTGATCGACCAAATCATTTAGACATTCGAAGATGTCTATTTCGTTAAAATTGAAATCTCGCTCAATATCATTGTTCGTGGGTAGATCAAACTCTTCACTTGATTCTGAACTTGTCTCGTTTATTTTCTTTGCTAGTGAAGGACTTAAAATCACATCGTCATTTTTATTTTCACCGCAATGCTGCGTGAAGAAATCTTCAACGACTTGAGGGTTCAGTGCCGGTTTGTTATTATTAATAATGTCTTTATTTGACTTTTCGATCTCTGTTGAAATTACTTTATTGCTGATAATAACTTCCTTTCTATGTTTTGGGAAAACATAATTTGGAGTATCTTCTATATAATCAGCATTTAATTGATCTCCCAAATGTTGAACGATATTATTATTCTCATTTATTTCATATATGGTGCTCTCTTTGGCTTTGTTTTTCACATTTGCCGCTTTTTCTTCGGATTCTGTTCGTATATTTTTTGTATTCTCACGTATTCGATCTACTGTTCGATTAGACTGTAGAGCTTCTTTAACTAACATATCAACGATGTTAGATGTATCTGTATTTATTTCTTTGTCTTTTGGGAATCTATCAATCGTGTCATTTATAACAGAAACGTCAGCGGACCCGATGGTAGCCACTAACAAACAACTTATTGAGTCCTCGTCGTTATTGTTAGGGGGAGAAAGGTTATTATTTTCCGAAACCGTATGGCGAGATGTAACTGTTGCATGGTCGGAATCCGATTTGTTATTGATAGTGACGCCGAAAGTTCTAAGTCGAAGCGTGCTTTCGTCGTTAAAACTTTGGCTTTCGTCGATCTCTGTGACTTCAGTTACACTAGATAGCTGAGGTAAAGCACAGACACTAACTGGCTCTCTTTCGAATTGACAACCCGGTAACGCAGCTAGTTTTTCTCGCAACTGTAAAGATGTAAAAATCGATAAATGTACCAAAGAAAATTATTCAAACAATAATATTATAGTAAGGTACTCGATTACAAATATACCAGTGCTAAAGACGAAGTAGACGCGCTGGATGCCTGCGACTGCCGCGAAACAGACCTCCCAGGTCTAGCATTAACACCTTGAAATAACAAACATAGGTATATCTTATATTTTATAAACCTGTTGATTAAATGAAGGTGAGTTTCGTCGATTGATTAAATACCTATGTAAGTCGGTCGAAAAACAAAATTGAAAGGTATAGAATTGGGAAAAACTGCTGCTGTTGAATATCAGAAATAAAAATAATTAATTTCATGCAAAAATATACCATTCGCTTCGCGATGTATTTGTGATAATTTAACATGATACACATCATATACAAAATTATTATCCCTTCTATGTATAAGTAAATTAAATAAAATCCTTTTCAGTTTTAATTATCGCAAGTGTAAAAAAATGCAGTTACGCCCTCTAGATAAACCATTACCGCGCTTCGGCGTATTGGAGTTTTGTTATGTATTGATTAAACTGTTGCATTGTAATAAATAACATACATTTATATACATGCTATGAATAACTATGTGACATCGAAGCGATATCGTTTTCTCATAATCGTTTTTAAAATAGGTGATTGAAAATTAGAGGCTATAAAGATTATTAAAAAATACAAATTGCATTGCAGTAGATACATAAATATATACATAATTACATTATTAATGATAAATTCAACAAAATTCATACCTGAATGTCTTCTACGCCGCCATTTCACGGGATTCGAAAATCTAGTGTCCTCCTTTAGATAAAAAAAAAATATTTCACTCAATAACCTACAACAACCACCGACGGAGTACAAAACTACCCACAAAATGAAAATATGTAGTTTTTTTTTTATTTGACATGTCAATATAGAAATAAAGGTGCTTGTACATACCATCTGTCAAGTTTACATGACAGAAAGTGACGTGCCTATAAATCATTTGATTTTATATTAAGCAGTTCGCGCGTTAGGGTTGTTGGAACGAAATACTAGTTGCATGCCGCGGATGCGTTGATATTTTCTATTTTAAAAGTAAAACATACTTTGGTATCTTTAAGTATATTTTATGGGTTAAAAAGTTGATTCAGTTCGAGATATGAAATGTTATTCATGGTTCTAAGTTCTAACCTTAGTTCTAACTTCTAATATAAACAGATTATGAGGTTTTAGGTATGATTTCTAGGTTACTGAATAAAATATAGATTTATCTTAATCATCCTGGCGCAGAACCTCTGGTTAAATCTATTTCTTTGAAAATTAAATTTTGAAATGATAAAATATATCTACTTAGATCCTTTTTACTTATCGATTTTGTGTAGCCATATTATGATATAGGTTCTTTTTCTTATTGGATTATATTTTGATTTTATTGGGAATAGATACCTAATAATTAAAAATAAAGTACCGTAATCTAAATAATCAGTAAAGTAATCATTTGAAATATTAAAAAGGTATAAATAAATCAAGTCAAAGGTTCTTTAGTGTGGTCTTGATTAAATACAAAGATTACTTTTTTTTATAATGTAGGTACTTACCGAATTTTCGATTTGAGAACACTCTCCTGTATTTTCTGTAGAGGCTTGAATTTTATTTAGGTCTAATAATATCTGAAAAAAAGTACATATTATTGTAGTATTAAATTAAATTCAAATAAAATAAAAAATATCACTTTTTTATAAAAAAAAAATGTTATGACTTATGATTACTTAATACTTATGCCTTCATTTTGACCTATATTATAAGAGAACTTAAAAAAAATTGCCTATATTTCTACAAGATTACAATATAATTTTTACCTGATATTTATGTTCAAATATCTTAGCCAAAGAAGTATTGACTTTAACAATATTTTCAGTACTTAAATAAATCTTTACTTCGTTTCCCTCCAAAACATCTGAGCTGTGCAATTGCTTCGAATCTATTATATTCAATTCAATTTTTATTAACGATGACTCCCTGTGAATATTGTTTTAAAATTACGCTAAATAAAAAAGGCGTTATTTTTTAGATACAAAGGAGACAGTCGAGATTATTGCCACCTTTTCTTTAAAAAAATTGAATACGTTTGACATAAATACCCACACGTATTTTTAAAACTACCTTTATTTATTTAAGAATAAAAAATATCTTAGCCATTCATCAGATAAAGCAATAAGGAATTATTTATGTACGGGTTGCAATTAAGAATCGAATCTATAAAAAATCCATCAATTCATGCGGAAATCGATGAACCGTATTTGATCAAACAAAATATGTCATTTACGTAAGCACAGAATAAATAACACAATTTTTTGAAGTGAAATTTCTAGGCGCGTTGAGAGTAAAATTTAAAGGTCGCGTCATGGCAATACCGTCACGTCATGGAGTAAGGCGACAATTATCGTATCTTTGATTCTTGCCAAAGAAGTTTCACTTCGTGCTCGGCACACACGCACTATTTTTTTCAATGTAAATAAATAAAAATAAAACGTACATCAACATTTTAACAGAAATAACATTATCTTCATTTATTACTAACGCATCCGACATGGAGCTATTAGTTTTTAATAACTCCAATAATTTCAATTCCAACATGAGTGAGACATTTTTGTTGCCAGCGTTCAAATCAAGCCAATATTTTTTATCTGTGAGCTAAAAAAAAAACAAAAAATGTACAAATGTAAACTTCGTGGCCTGGTTTAAAAATAAAAAACATTACAACAAAACATTGAATAATATTGTTTTAAAGCTTGTATTGAACGAATAAAAAACGAGTGTGATGTTAAAAGTATGTATGTTGTTAAACGCCATTTTTTGGCGCATAGTGAAAAAATCATAGCAATTGATTTTTTTTAATAATATTATTTCAAGTTTTTTAAATTCTCATTATACTCACGGTGATAAGTTCTAAATTGCCAATAATAAATTTCCTGCACTGCACTGAAGTGATCAACTCATTTTTATCATTGAGTGCATTTAGAAAAGCTCTTGCATCCTGTTTGGATATGTCCAACAATTTACACATTATCTTAATAATGAACAATGTTTTAGAAATATAAACAGAATAAGAAGAAAAATAAGGTGACCTTATTTTCTATTAAAATCCTAGCTGGATGAGACCAGCGGGTTAAAATGCATAAAAGCGGATCAAAAGGTTATTTTCTTATTATTTATGTACTTAAAATGTTATAGCTTATAATGCAAACAGTAAATACATATATTTATAATGCTCTCAAGGATATTTACCCTACTATACAACTAAAAATACCTTAAAGAAATTCATCCAAGTACTCTTCAAGAAAACATCAACAGCGTTTTGACTATACAAGTTATTGGGAAACCATATTTCCGCAGCTTTTTTCCTAACAGCTAACTCTTGGCGAGGCAGCAGCCATCGCATGAGGCACTCAAGCATGCTATACTGAAGTCGGAAGTCACCACAATTAGCGAGCAACTCTGATAGTTTTATGCTGTTAAAAAGTTCTTGATTAATTCTTATTACCTCTTATTATAAGAGGTATATGAAGTATCTGTGTGTGTAAGTAGTAGTATGTGAGTGTTAACAGTAAATAAACAACAAATAATTAAGATCTTGAATGTATATAAAGATAACAGTTTTATTTAATAAATATTCAATTATTGGTGTCGCTACAGTGTTCTTTACTTTGAATTAATGTGTATAATAAGAATATGTATGTGATTAACTAGCCAAAAAAAATTTCTTCTTAAATATAAATAAGTCCATTATGTTGAACTTACAAATGCTTTTCAAACTTATTTCTCAAAGCAATCCTGATCTCTCTATTAGACTCTGCGCTACAAATGTTAAAGCACTGTATAATGTGAAGCCGCTGATTTGTATTTGGATGTTGGTGGGTTGCTAAATGTAATAGATTATCAGCTAAATCCTCTATTATAGTTTGGTTTATTGATGCATCCTTTATTCTTATCTCCTAAAATAAAAAATACAGAAATTAAATGAGTTGACATTAATATAATAAGAGTACTTAGATAATTACTTTTTATTTTATATTTAAGAGACAGAATTTAATTTAACACATGATGATATAATAATAATTCATGAGCCAAACTTACTTTTACAAACTTTAAAAGCAGAGTTAAGAAATTCCACCAGTTGGTGTGTTGGAGTAGATGTTGTCTCAATGTATCAAACCAATACTTTAGAATGGAAATTAACTCTTTGCCAAGTAGGCCCCATGTTTTAGATCCTGGTAAATCTAAAAGACCTTTGAAGATGTGAACCGCAACGCCATTTTCGCCCTTTTTATTGAAATACTAAAAGTAAATACGTTTTAATGAACAGAAACAATTAAATAAACACTTCGACAACTCAATTTATATAACGTACTTCTATTTCTAATGATCTAACAGTTTTCAGAGCAAGAACTGATGACATATTTAAACGAATTTTCGAACGACAGTATTTATTTACAAAGTCTTGTGTTGTTATGATATAATCATCTAAAGTCTTGGTGTTCTTCAAATATTTACTAATATCCATATTTAATGCCGATTGAATTTCAATCACAAAGGAGCAAATAATAAAAGTGAGAATACCAGAATCACAAATAGTTTCAACTTTCCCGCTAAAGATTCCATAGCGTAGATGGAGTAGCCATTGATGGATAAATCGATTTAACTATTCGATTGTCGAGATAGACCATAGACAACATCATCATATAATCGGAATGTAATTAATAGTTGGACGTGAGCGAAGTCACCGCCGCAATCCGCATAGGTTTCTATTTTTCATAAGTTTCCTAATTACTAAATAAGTAGCAAGTAGTGTTAGATCTAGATATAAATTCACAAATATATATAAATATTAATATAACGAAAGAAGCCACGGATATTTTCCTTAGATTACTGCAAATAATACAACTAAGTTGACGTAAATTTTAGGTTGTTATATTAAAAATATTTTTTGTTTTGTTTATTCAAGTACATATTTTGATAGGATTAATAGATCGAATACTGTCTAGGTCTAGGAATCAGTACCTATTGCTCATTTCATGAAATGATTGATCATTTCGTGAAATGGTCGCATTTAATGATGTGGATCGTTAAATCGTTTACGATTTTGTCATCCACATTAGACCAGATCGTATAAAATAAAGGGAGTCGATAAAATATTTAAAAAATTCAGAACGTTTTATAATATTTTACGTGTTTATTGTCATTCAAGTTAGTGCCGCGACAGCGGCCAGCGAGTGCCAGAAGCGAATCGCTTTTTTTGTAATAGGAAACAGTTAGGGGTTAGGTTAGACTTTGATAAACAACGCACGAGCCGAGCGAGCAAAGCGAGCGTGCCGCAGCAGCGGGTGGCGAGTGCCAGAAGCGAATCGCTTTTTAGAAAAGAAACAATCATAATAATAATATAGCAGGATATACAAATATAGTTACAGGATTTTAGACACATTTTTTCTTCAATATAAGATATCCGAAGTTTCCATAGTACTCGAACCTCTTCGTCGTAAATTCTTTGCTATGACTTTCTTCATATTGTAATTAAACGAATTAAAAAGTTTTTAACTGCGGCCGCCATATTCACTACATTTATTTTATTGGTATAAAACAAATTCGCTTTTTCTGTCCCTATGTCCCTATGTATGCATACCTAAATCTTTAAAACTATGCAACGGATTATGATGCAGTTTTTTTTATAGATAGAGTGATTCTCGAGGATGGTTTTAGTATATATCATTTGTTAGATTTTATACAAAGCGAGCGAAGCCGCTGGCGGCTACCAATAATAATTAATGTAACTATTTTATGGATCAAATTATTTTGATCATTTCATGAAAAAATGATCGATCATTTCATGAAAGGAGCAAATCTACGATATGGCCACGACACGTACATCTACATTACAATACAATGTACGCAATCGTATGCGATTAAAATTTACGAATATCGATTGTATGTCAAATTTTTATTCGATTCTTCTTAAAATATTTTTACACTGGCTACATTATTGGATTGGGCAATAATTTTTTCACCCGTCAAATAATAGAATGACGGGCGGGGAATGTTGGTTGCGGTTATGACCTAAGGTTTATTGTACGCCGTTTACGCTCGGCTGTGTGATGTGTTTTATTAAAAATGATCGGGCAATAAATATGTCGAGATAACACGAGTTAGATTATTAGTTCGAGTATATAACAAACAAGTTTTTTCGCCTGGCTGATGTACAATAGAGTTCAGTGTTATGATCGCATCGTAGCGCAAGTTCTAGACTCTTGAAACCAGTCGATATTATGTGGTCGGAACGCGAAAAAGACATAGGAATTTTAAATTATGATTCCCATGGTGTATACAGTGTATGGTTTTGCCATATTTTTCATCGTCGCGTGGGTGTGTTTGTGGTTAATTCATATAATGGCCTTTTCGTATTCAAAGTGGAAATTGCATCGGACTGTGGACCGGTCACCGCCGGAGCAACCGTACCCCGGCGTTTCAATCTTAAAACCACTGACCGGTGTCGATCCAAACCTATTCTCGAACTTGGAGACGTTTTTCTCGCTGGACTATCCTACGTATGAAATACTATTTTGCGTGGAGAACGAACACGATCCCGCCCTTATGCTCGTAAACAGCCTAATACACAAATATCCTCAGGTGGATTCGAGGGTATTCATCGGTGGAACGCGAGTCGGCGTGAATCCTAAAATCAACAATATGCACCCGGCATATTTGGCAGCAAAGTATCCCTTAATATTGGTGAGTGATTCAGGAATACGTATGCGGGATGATACATTATTGGATATGGTACAACATATGAAAGAGGACGTTGCGATAGTACACCAAATGCCGTTTACGTACGACGCTGATGGCTTCGCAGCGGTTTACGAGAAAGTATACTTTGGTACGGCGCAGGCGCGCATGTACATGGGAGCAGACTTCTTAGGCATCAATTGTCACGTCGGAATGTCGTCTCTGGTGAGGCGGTGCGCGCTGGAAGAAGCCGGCGGTTTGGCGGCGTTCGGAGAATATTTGGCGGAGGACTTCTTCATGGCAAAAGCCGTAGTGTCTCGAGGTTGGCGTATGCGGGTCGCTTCACTACCGGCGTTACAAAACTCGGGCTCAAAGTCCATAGGAGCGTTGCAAGCTCGCCTAAAGCGGTGGGCGAGGTTGCGAATAGCGATGGTGCCAACGACAGCATTGTTAGAGCCGTTGAGTGAGTGCATGCCTCTCGGCGCCGGCGCGGCCTGGGCGGCCGGCCAGCTATTTGGCGCGGAGCCTCTGCCGTTCTTTTTAGTTCACGTGCTCGTGTGGTTTCTGTCGGACTGGCTAATGCTGCGGTCGGCGCAGAACGGGTCGCCGCCCTTCACGAAAGTGGAGTTCCTGCTGGCGTGGGTGTGGAGCGAGTGCTGCGCGCCGTTCGTACTGGCGACGGCCGTGCTGAGCCCCGAGATCTCGTGGCGGACTCGCAACTACCGGCTCGACTGGGGCGGCCGTGCCCACGAGCTCAAGCCAAAGCTCAAGTTCTGAGCAGGATCCCCTCCTTAATTGAAAGCTTTAATTTGGTGTAGATTATGTTGTATTTTCAATGGATACCTTTCAGTACGGCCGATTTCATATGTGAGTTTATAATAATTTAATAATAATATTATATTAGTGCTAAGTTTTTATTTTAATTGCTATTTATAGTTTTGAAATGAATGGTGGATACTTGTTATTCTTGTTTTAAAGAGTTTTGTATGTTTATAGATTAAACAAAATATTTCAGCTGTTGTATCCTATTTTGTGGTTTATTGCCTATATTGATCTGCCATTATATTTGTTTGGAAGCCAGCGATTTATTATTTAGAGATTGTATTGATTGGGTCATTGGTGAATCAATCTGCCAAGCCTGTATATAGAGATATAGGCGATGCAATGACACATTAATTGTATTATTAAGGGCAAGGCATGTGTAAAGGTCTTGTAAAATACAATACCTAGTTTAGTTGATGTAAATCATTGTTCTATGTCTCATTTCATGCTGATATAAATAAAGCAATAACACATAATAAATAATTGTGATAATCAAAAATACAAGCTAAGTATGTTACTGACATTTTCTAATAAAATTTTGATAACCGTTTGGTCAATGTTCCCGCTCTTTTTCATTTTGTGAAGTTACCTTTATGTATGCAACTGTTGCATTACTCTGAATTAAATCTTACAGGGTTTTACTGTCTTAAAAGCGCTTTCCAATTTAATTTTAAATGTACCTTTGGACTGAATGATTCACAACTTCAAGTACCACTTGGGTCTGAAAAGGGACCAAAAATGAGAAATTATTTTTCGAATGTAGCCTAAAAGACAGAATATCCATTTAATTATTGGACTAATTAAGTTTTAATATTTGAGAATCAAGACTGGAATTTAGTTGGCGTCCAAAGGTACTTCA
>CAJQZN010041135.1:0-16749 GCA_907164685.1 Colias eurytheme | reverse complement strand
GGCTCTAAATTACTCCATATTTATTTCAAAACTTTTCAGCTACGTCTGTACCTACATGGTTGGCTTGTATCGTTTCTGGATACTGGCAGCGTTTCATTTTATAATTGATTTAGGAAACAGCACTACTCCAATACCGAGTATCGAAGGAAACATCACTGTAACAAATACTAGAGGTTTATATAAGATTACCTGTTTCCTTTCCTTCGAAAAGTGCTTTAAAATATCTGATGCAGAAAATCAAATCACTTCTTTAGTATATCGTTTATCGGTTATTCGAAAGAATATAAATATAATGAAGTTTTGATTAAAGATAACAATTATTGTTAATGATTATTTAATAATTATTATTTTTGAATTTAATTAAAACCCCAATGTATGATAATTACATGCAATTAAAAATTAAATAATTTGTGAACGCAGATTAAATATGAACGCAGAATAAAATATGTTTGATCCTCAAAAGTGGAAATGTCATGAAAGCATAAATACAAAGCGAATGTTTATACATGCGGGCAGGACTTGGGAACGTAATTACGTGAAATTAAAATTAACTTTATAATTATCACGGTCCTCACCGGCCTTACATAAATCAGGGATGGTAAGCATCATGTTTTATAAAATGAACACAGGATTTGGCCGCTAAGGCTGTCGGTAACAGTTAATTAACTTGGAATTCAAGCCGTGACCCTAACTTTCGGGTAGGCACAACTTTGTAACCTTTTCAAAGGATTTGTGTGGCAACTTTATCTTGAGAGACGTTTTCTTTGGATAACTCATTAAAAACAAATTTCAGAAATCCTCCCGAGCGCCGTGTGGAACTTTGTTATTAAAGAAAGAAAGAAAGAAATTAGTAAACAATAAGTTCTTTTTTATGTCATACCGACTTTACCGAATTTTGTCTTACACATGCATTTCAGCCAAAGGGCTCTTAATTAAAGTTTTGGAAACGTTACTGAACTTGACATTGAAACTTTATGACGATAAACGTATAATAAAGAATTAAGATACTTAAATGTAAATAAATAAATTAAATTTATTTATTTATATAAATTTTATAGAATAATTTTATTCATTAATTGATTAGCAAGCATATATATGCCAACAGCTGTACGTTAGAGTTTTTAATGTATTTGTACTATCCTGAAATAATTTTTTAATGTATTTGTAGTATTATTACAATATTCAGTAATGAAATAAAAATATTCATAATTATCGTGGAATTGTTAACAAGACAATTAAATTAGCCGTAGGGAAATTGAGATACGCAATGCAACCACAATATTGTGTCAAGTGATTGGCAAAATTTTGCATATTACAATGTAGCCAACTTCGCAATACGAGTACCACTAATGATAGTGTATATTATGTATTTGGCAACTAATCAAATTTGGAACCCAATTTGTGGTAGAATTTTGCAATAGTGCCAAATATGAGTTTAATTCAATGCATTGCATTTGCTGATAATCTTGTTTAAAATAAAATTGTGTTTGGTTTAAAATTTAGTGGAAGTGAAGTAGAAGTAGGTATTCGGTTGCTTGGACATCGTTGGTGTGGTTTTATATCAGCAACGGACGCCGAGCATTTGAAAGCGCAACATGCATATTATATTCAAACATATTCTAATAGTTATATTGATACATATTAAAAAAAGTATGGCGCAAATTTAACTGAACACCAAACAGTCCCTAAAATTTTCTGTATTTGCTATACCTAGAGAAAAGTTATATTTCAGAAATACTTTGAAAACAGTTTCATTTCGCGAACAAGTATTTCCAATGTCTTGCAATATTTTTTATCTAAATTCTTCGCCGAAGAAGCAACAGCGGCTATCTACGAGTTCGGAAAGTATAAAACTTGCAGAATATCGAAGGATATGCGTAAAATTTTCAAGTGTTTCAGTTTTTCCAACGAGAAATAACGCAGAGCACCGGCACCGGATCTAAAAACTTCTGAAGTTGGCAACTGCAACATTCACGGGACATTTTGGTGAGTGTTTTTTAAACGGCTATTGAAATTTGAAAGGGCGAGGTGTGTGGTTGCTGAACGCAGGTGTACAAGTGAAGTGTAAAGGGGACAATTAGAGACTGCAAACTAGGAGCTGCGGAGAGCGCCCATCGTCGACTAATTACATTTCCCTGCTTGCTCACACACAAATATTACAGTGCCGGCTTCTATCGAACAGCACTAATTGCCGTGGCTTTCTGTTATCTACGTGCTTAAACCTATACCCATATACGGTTCGATTCTCTGATTAAATGTTCATTTCGGAGCCGTTTAATTTAATATTGCGTTGGATTTATTCATTGTTTGAATTTACACTCGAGAAATGTTTGGGTTATCCCAATGTAAAAAATTCCTTTGAAATATAAAAACATAATAAATAAATAAATGAATTCATGCAATAAGATATAAAATCATATTCACTATTGCGTATTATAAGTTAAACGATTAAATATTCAGTGTAGAGACAAATTTAAAAGAATAACACCACTTAAACGGACCTACAAAAATGGGACAAAAATGTTTAAGAATTTGTATATTTATTCAAGAACATTTAAGTACTAAGCGACTTAACGATTTAATGAGATAAAACAAAAGCACGGCGACGGTGCACGTTTCCTAGTAATTAGCTTATTTACCCCTATCTTCATTATAAATTCCCATTTGCCGGTTCATTGCAATCATTAGTGGAATTTATATACTATAATAATGAAGTAAGTACCATTATGCTTTTTATTTTTAATAGCAGACAATCTAATTATAATATTTACATATTACTATGAAAAAATGTAGAGCAAATTTTTAATTTAAAAAGAAAAAAATAAACCAAATTATTTACGAGTATACACAAATTTCAAATACACAAAGTAAATTCAATGTCTATAGACCGGGAGATACTGACACAAAATTTCGAGTCATTTGTAACAGGATGGCGGTTCTACAGGGTTCTTAGTACGCAATGACAAAAAGAAAAATGATGGTGTGAACGCTGGTACCGGCGGCTTAGTCGCGTGGGCGTTAGTCGAACTCGTCGGAAAATAGCGAAAGTCAAACGATTTGTAACAGTATGGCACTTATTTTTCCTGTAAGTTTGAGGATCAACGAATATAAATACAAAATTTCAAAGATCTAGGTGTTGGAAATCTTCACTTATATAAATTAATAATAAATTTATTTTTCAAGTATGACAGCACTTTTTCCCCCTACTAGAAGTATGGCAAATATAATAATGGTCACATTTTATCAAATACTCTCCAAAAAGCCAAATGCAATACTGGTACAAAAAGATAGGCGAAATAAAAAAATTTTGCAGATTTTCGGCGGTATGGCGACCATTTGGAATCGTCCGAAAAGTATGGCATGGCGATTTTCGTAAATGGCTGCACGACGATGGTTACCTGTGCAAAAGTTAGCTTGGTACAAATGGTTGAATAATTGTTTTTTTTAAATCAACACATTCGCGTCGGTATGGCGGGCTGTAAGTCATACCGGAAAAGTATGGCATGACACTACCGCCTACTTCTTTTTTATGGGCTATCGGTAAATTCTAAAATTTTTGTGTTACAAATCGTTTGACTTTCGCTATTTTTCCGACGAGTTCGACTAACGCCCACGCGACTAACCCACCGGTACCAGCGTTCACACCATCATTTTTCTTTTTGTCATTGCGTACTAAGACCCCTTTTTTTTTATAGTGGGGAAATCTTCTTAGATACCCCCGGCTCCCGGGGATGGAGCCGTGGTTATGTCGGATTTCTACCGACTAAAACCCCACTCTGTTCCATCGCGCTGCTTTGGACGGAACTGCGGGAACGGTTACGACTCTACCGCGTGTCCCGCCCAGCAGATGCCCGTTTCCAGGCCCACCACTAGAACCCCCCTCGCTGGTGGCTGCTGGAACGAAGGCTTACGCCACCAACGCGCAGACAATGGATCTTTCCCCGCTCCATCATCCGCGTTCCCCCGAACCCCCGACCCCATCACCGTCCGGCCGGAGGGTGCACGCCAGAAGGTCCTTTGCCTAGTGGACACGGGGTCCGCCAAGCCACGACCTCTGGCCGCCATCCCACGCCGCACACAGCGGCCGCTGGGCCACACCCAGCCCTAGCCGTCGGGCCGGTCGAATCTCCCCGACTCTAAACCAGCCGTTCAGCCCCTCGCTGGTCCAATTTCGCTTCACTCAGAGGGCCATAACTCTGAGCTACTGAGCCCCTCCGCCGCGACAAGGCCTGGACCGTTGGGGGGGTACTAAGACCCCTGTAGAACCGCCATCCTGTTACAAATGACTCGAAATTTTGTGTCAGTATCTCCCGGTCTACTATCTTGTGTCTATCCGATCAGGAAGCACTTACAACCGTTCATAAAAGATTATCTTAGTAAATAATCCCTATTAGCAACATTAGATAATAGATTGTAGATAGCTTTGAAATTATTTTCTGTGATGATGTGATGATTTTTATTCATTTTATTTGAAACTAGAGGTCCGCCCCGGCTTCGCCCGTGGTACATATTTCGAAATAAAAGGTAGCTTATGTCCTTTCTCGGGTATCAAAATATCTCCATACCAAATTTCATGCAAATTGGTTCAGTAGTTTAGGCGTGATTGAGTAACAGACAGACAGACAGAGTTACTTTCGCATTTATAATATTATTAGTATGGATTGACGTAAATATGGCAAATAAATATCAAAATCAAACTTACAAGCTCGTAATAACGTACCTACCCATGACGTTATCGAAATATGCCCGCCCGGACAGAGAATGCTAGATAGCTCTGGTATGTCCCAACGATTGTGCTGTAATAAGGGACATTGGAATTGCTATTCACAATCTATACAATTTGATTCGAAGTAACGTTCATATTGAAATACATTTGTGGGTTTCATGTAGCAAATATAGACGTTAAAGCGTGATGCGTAATATACAGAATTTGGTAATTTTACTGGGTCTATAAAATAAATATTGAAAATAGGACAAAATAATAATATGTAGAAGCTTTTATATAGAAATTAGAAAAGGTAAAAATATAATTTTCAGACACCTATATTCCATTTGTATTTCTGAAAGACATATTATTATAAAAAACGTAATGTTTATGATATAAATTAGAATTTGAACGCCAAAGTTTTGCACCTTACAAAATTTGACTGCTAGTAAAATCAGTTGGAACTAAGGTCAAAGTCTATGAAAATAAACATTGGCTTTGATAGAAATAAAGTAAATCTCGAGGAAGGGGCAGACGTTTTCGTATGCACACACGGTGCTGCGCTCAATCAGTTCTCAAAGAAGCAAGGAGACGGCACCGGAGATCAAAGGAGCCGCGACTCGTTACCTCACGTGTAGCCGTGTACGAAACAAAATGCTTTATTTAGCTATTTATAGCCGGAATAAGGATATTTTGTATTAACAACGAATGTAGCAGTTTGTTTATCATGATGCTGATTTAGGGAATATTATTGCCTAGATCAACCAAATTTAATTGAGTAATATTATCTTCTATATTATAAAAATGAATCCCAAAATGTGTTGGTAAGCGCATAACTTGAGAACGGCTGAACCGATTTCGTTAATTCTTTTTTTATTATATTCCTTGAAGTACGAGGATGGTTCTTACGTAGAGAAAACGTAAATATGTACCACGGGCGACGCCGGGGCGGACCGCTAGTTTATAAGAAAAAGATTTCATATTATAAATTACATATTTATTACACTTACATATTATTAAGATTAACATTAACATTAACAGTATCATCTTCCAGTAGAAATTCTGGACCATTTTTTTTTACTTGACGTCAACATTTTTTACACGACGACAAATTAATAGAATCCCCTCTAAGAGATTTTTAAATTAACGACGATAGAACACCTTTCCGTTTCTATTATAATATTAGGTATCTTATTTCCCTCCAGCTTGACAAAAGTAAATAAAAGAAAATTATATAAAAAGTTTAACTAAGCAGTTCAATTACACTGAGAGCTTCGAACTACAAAATGTATCTCAATTTATAGCACAATCTTGTTTTCTTACATATTACATCCGGAGCTTGGAAATCATTTCAATATTTTCATAAATAACCTGTAATGGAATTGATCATATCGTTTCATTCGAATCGGTTTGTGATGGAATCCTTAATAAATTGAAATCTCCATTTATGTTGCCCGATTCGAAATATGCATGTAAATTAATATAATATATTATGATTGTTCCGTTTGATCGTTAATGCGATTGTGAAATAAATTTTTGGTGTGAAAAATTTACCATTTTTTATATTGAACTAAGATATAAATAAGTGAAAAGTTTAATTGCAAACGTAAAGTTCGAAACTCATTTGGTTGTATTCAGTAAAACGAAGAGAAAAATGAATATTAATTTTGATAATTTTTTTCCAACTCACTTGTAAGCTATAACAAAATAACTATAACTATATACAAAATTCACATTCAAACGGAAAATCTATTTGGTGCGTTCCGTTTTCATCTCAAAATAGTTAAAGTTATTTTCTGGCATTAATGCATAAAGATAGAAAAACCTAAATATACACACACCTGGAATTTTTTTTGTGGATGAAATAGAAGGTAGAAAAGTAGTCAGAGATCTCGTTCAAAAATGTAATGTGAATATGAGCAAAGACGTGGGTGAAAAGCTAGTAAATACACACATGAAATCCGTCCCTTCATTTATAAATTCATTCATAAACTTTACGCGTTTCGTTATTTAAAATTCCGCAGTATAAAAGAAACTGCAATTCACTAAGGCATTTCCAAAGGTGCTACAGTCATTTATTTAAAGAAACATTCCCTTACGGGTCATTCAAAGCGATGGTTCTAGTAGGTAGAAACGAGATTGGTTTTAAAATGAGTTCCTAAGCTTCAATGTTATTAGCACACAAAATAGAGAAAAACTGCATGAGTTAGATCGTATCGTTTCATACTTTATGCAGCATTACAGTTCTTTATGATGTAGAACTTTATTTATGAAAGTGAAAGCTTTCTGATTGCATTGGTCTTTAATTGCATCAGTAGTGGTTTCTGTTTATATCATTGGCTTTATATGTTATATTAATTATTAATTATGCAGGTTTTGGTCGATACAATTTGGATGATAAAAATGACGGAATATCTACACATATATATAAAAATGAAACCCGTTTTCCTTGGTCACGGCATCACGCGTGAACGGGTGGACCGATTTCGATAATTCTTTTTTATTATATTCCTTGAAGTACGAGAATGGTTCTGTAGAGTGTATTATATCTATGTGTAGTTTAAGCAGCATTCATAAGTTTAAGTTAGTTATAATAAATCACTCGAGGCAGATATACGTGTTTCATTACCCCGTAACCCGCACACTACAGTTCTTATGTAGAGAAAACGTAAATATGTACCACGGGCGAAGCCGGGGCGGACCGCTAGTAAAATATAAATACAAACATAATTTGATTAGAATATTCAACGAGGAATTATGCACTTATAAAATTGTTTTTAATACATTCACATAATTACCATGTAATACGCACATAACATTACGTAAAAACCATTTAAATCCACACATAGCATTTCAATTAAAGCGTTCGAATCTATTTTCGGTAAATGAATTAACCAATTACGTAGAATTGTTCGTTTGGCCATTACTACAGGTAAAGGGTAGGTTCAACATTCATTTCAGAAGGGACTGAGTGTTCGGAGTAATAAAACCCTCATATGTATGTACCTATTTAATGTCTTCGTTTTAAGGTTCCTACACCCTTCGGCATTCCACGTCTACTTAATGAATGAGTTATTGTTTCAACGTAATCACTAGTAAATAATTTGAATGAGTCAATTTGGACCAGTTAAGTAATTATTATGAACCCAATTATACATATATCAGGTATAATAAATATTAAAAATATTTTGGTATGGTCATTTCGTGTTCTAAATATTTTTTAAAATATTTTTTATCAGAACACTGTTGTTTGTATTTTTGAAACATGTTTAAACATCTGGGAATTTTTAAATTATTATATTATGTTAAAATTGCTTATTTACAAAAGCAATAAGGAGATTCCCTCTCCTAATATAACAGTTTTATTAAAAACTACATAGATCCTAACAAATTCCGAAATGCATAATATTATGAAAGATAACAAACATAATGTTGTAGCTGAACACTTTCATATAAACACATGAATATAATATAATGCACTGTCTCTTGATGATATCGTATAACACATTTATGTCAAAGGAAATATGGAAGATGTTTCATTATTCATTGTCCCGCAGACTGATAATAATCCTAGATCCGTTAAGAATGTTTACACAGTCATCTCTGGGATCATAAGATATTATTACATTTCCCAAGCAATTCTCTCCACTCGCTAATGATTCTGGCGAGATGAAAGAAAATATATTATGGGTCAAGGTATACGCTTTTACAACAGAATTCCTCATAATATTAAAGAGTTTAGTAGTTCTAAATTTAAAACTTATATAAAAAATGTACTAGTTCAGAGAGCCTATTACAGTATTAAGGAATATATGGACGATAAAAACCCATGGAGGGTTGTCGCTTAAAAACCACAGGCCAGTTCTTTGGCATATGCCAACGCAATGGACTGCATTTGGACGATGTTATTTTTAAGAAATAAATTCCCATATTATGCACTTTAATAATTGATAAACATTTTTTCAATACACCGCTTACTTTTTTTTATTCATCCACAAAATATAAACTTTCTTTTGAGACACCCTGTAGTATGATAATATATTATGATGTTACATATGTAATTTGTAAAATTGTAAAACTGACATGATTAAAAAGAGCAACTATGGAGCTTATGGAGTTTCTTGCCGATTCTTCTCCGTAGATACTACTTTCCTAATCAGTGGTAAATGTTAAAAATATGTACCTAATGACGTTTCAAAAGTGCTTCTAGAAGAAATCTAATTGAATAAATAAATGTTTGAGTTTGAGTTTGAATATGTTATTATGAAATAGAAAAAAACATTTCGTGTTTTTCCACCAGCTCTCCAGAGAATTCGACTATTGATGACAAACCGTGAATACAAAAATTAATCCCAACTTTCCGGATCAGCGACGCGAAATAATTTATGTTTAATCGTAATCGAGGTCGTACGCGATAAATATGTTTTGTGTGTTTCATTTAGCCGGGACGTTATTTAAATTTACACGTCTCGCAGCAGTTTTGGAGACATTACAAGTCAGTGTACGAATACTTATGACTTATGACAAATATTCAATATTCCCCGAAGCGCACGGAACGAGTGCAACGGAACACTCATAGAACACAAATCAAGCGAGAAAAATGAAAGAAAAGAAGTAAGACAAAGCGGCTCCTCGATCGACAAGAATTTCATTGTGAAATATGTGTTATTTTCGATGAAAAATGTATTCAGCCTTTAACACAATATCTTTTATACGGTGAATAAGTGTGTCTGGCAAAAAATATTAGTCGATGTGATACATATTTATGACTTTCTCTTTGTGTCACTAAGATGTGTAAAGTATGGAACTAAAGTGTCGGTGAGCAAAATATAGATGGATTCCTGATATTAATAACGTGTTATTGCACGCCTCATAAGCGAAGCGTTGAGGTGGGTACTACTGTCACTTCGCGCAAAACATCTGATTTCTCAAACTTAAAATGTCTTTATGTATCATACATTGCACTTGTAAGATAATACATACACACACATATTAAGTTAAAACACTATTTTTAACGTTCATGATATTTTTGATGTCATTTTTGTTATTTAAACTAGTTAAAAAACAGTTTAAAAAAGTTCTGTCTTGGACGTCCGTGTGTCTGTATGTGCGGATCCTTTTTCTTGTTAACACGATAGCGACCGAAATACTTTACTAATCGAGTCTTTTTTTTTCTCTTACGCTTGAGTATGCTCAGGAATAGAACCCTTTCATTTTTCAGGGTCTGATTCGATGTGGTTTAATTGTTATTAAATAAACAAAAATAATAATTAATAAATATTTATTAAAAAAAATTATGAGGCGTGCACTTTTGGATTTTCCAAATTATTTTTCTGAATATGACTGCTTATAAATTACTCCCTGTTAAATACATAATATAAAATAATTATACAATAACAAAACAAAAAATTATTCATTCTAAATGCAAATACTCGCATAAATCAAACAAAAGAGAAAACAAAGTTGTATTTAATACGAAATAATATTTATAGAAGAGTTGGTAATTAATTCGGCTTTCTTTGATTAACCCTTGCAATCAACAATAACATTGTTTACAAGCACATCAATTATGGTAAATCTGAATTTATAATAACCCGATTCGCCAGTATAACCATTAATCAATGAATGAACCTCAAATTAATTGAATCTTCTCAGTCTGGTTGTTTTTAATAACAACGCGAACGCCGTGTTAGTGCAATAATCACGTATCCATATTCTGGTAAATGTTGGTTGATATAATTAATAATTAATATTGTTCTATAGAATATAGATGATTCAATTTTAAGTTAATATTGAACATAAATGTATCAAAAAGTTTATTTACTAGCGCAATCCGTAAAAAGTTGGACAAAGTACATTATTTGGCAGTTTTTTATTTTGCGTGAAAATAAAATGTGAACATTAACATTAACATAAATTGAATTATTTTTATTCAATTTATAAGATGGATGAATCGTGTAACGCAGATTCTTTTCAGATTTTTTACGTATTATATACGGATGAAAGAATTATTTTGCCTTTTTAGTATGCTCGGTCTTGATTATCAATCACGGTATATTTCAACGTTAACCCAAATTGATCACTCAACGGTAACTTCTTATACTTTTGACTGTAATTGCTCGATCAGCTTCGAAACACTGCTAATGGATGACTTCCCATAAAAGCATAGAATATTTACTTAATAATATAATATGACTTTAGTTCAGAGAAATACGTGCGAAAAATATTATAATAACTGTTTATATAATGTGTGTTGTATTTGTAAATTTATAAGCACTAAATCAACAACTTATTTCATTGAAATAGTCGCATTTTTTGGATGGATAAGAATTTTTCTATTTCTAAAGTGACTAAATCTCGTCGATATTATTTTTAAAATAGCCCTATTCAACTGTTTGTTGGTACACAAACTAAACCTTTCCGATATTGGCAAAGTGCCGAGCGTTTGAGAAAAATTGGCTGTTCTAAGGTGCATGCGATGAAAAACTGCAATTTCGTTGTTAGTGACTGATAAACTTAGGGAATTCGAACACGTAGTTTATAGCTTGATACGGCCATTTGGTATGGCGTTTTAATTTGATTATCTAAAAGGCGCTTGAATTTTTGTAGCTTGATGTAGCTATATTTTTCGAAAGAAAGGGAAATTCGTAATTGTAATGAAGAATTGTTTATGAAGTTATCTGGACTATTGATTTTAAATACAATAAGCGATTTAATAAAATAAACCATCTTTACACAAATCTACACGTGGTAATTGGCCACAAAAATATACCTACATTTAAATTTTAAAATTTCTGAAGTGACTGCAGCACTCAGTCTTCAAAATGACCGCCCAAACGTTAAACACGACATTTTAATAATGTTAATATAAATATTTTTCTAATTAACATGATGAATAAGGAGAAAAACTTGATATGGATGCTACATCTCCATCAGATTAAGTTCGTTGCGGATTCAAGACTGCGTTAGATTTCCCGAAGGGTCGACTGTGTCGTATGCTAACTCTGCTATCTGCTTTATAGCGGCTAACTTCATACATAAACATTTCTGTACACGACAGTTTGTAGTTCTGTTTGTAATTTTATTACTTTTAAATTAAATTTGAGTTATTCGACATGCGGTGTTTAATCTATGGAATGGGACATAACTGAAGCATGAAAATGTAGTGTATGAATGCATTCATTTTTTTGCGCGTTAAAATAAAACATTAATATGTAAAACTGAATTCTGTCTAATCTTTTTTTGCCTTTATCAATGTTTTAGATATTTTTAGTGCGGTTAATTAAGTACATATGTAAAACTTATGTAAATTTTCATTCATTTTATTTGCATGTAATGACTAATTAGTATTTTATTTACGCTTCCAGGAATATATTTTCTATATACAAAGCTATGTTTAAACTTTAAAGTACGATATAAACTTTTGAATAATTTACACATTTCTTCGATAAGGGTTAGACCTAAAGATAGCTCATTAATTATTATGCTTTTCCAAAGAAACATTTCTAAGAAAAGCAATTATTTAGCTGTTATTTCTTGGTATCTAAAAAGTTATAATAATTTTTGATCATAAAAATATTCCTAATTTTCAACTGCTTGAACATTTTTTCGTCAGTTTTTAACAACATCTTTTCTTCAAAAAATTATAATGTTCACTAACATCCAACTCACACCACAAACTACAGATAATGTGATAATTTATATCTTAATGTCGTACAAATAACAAAAACGTAGTTACTATACATACGTCTACCGCACGTACACATATCCATATTTCATTGGCAAATATGAATAGACCGGATGGGGACTTAATACGCAATTTATCAAGTTTAACCATTCAGCCGCTATCGGACATCAGTGTGATTAACATTTCTGATAATACGTCAAGTGCGGGTTCAGACAGTAGGCATTGTCTGACTGCTGGATACAATCAATGTGATGAAGTGAGCGATTGAAAGGCTTTTCGGCTTTGAGCAATCTAATAATGTACGTCGGTTATACTACGGTTATGTTGCTTTGCATCTTGTGTATTATTTGTTTATCCGATTTTTGTAACGAATTTAGGATCTTGATCAAAATTCTATAAGTAAGTACAATATGAAAGCATTTAAACGACGTCACTATTTTCAGATTTATTAAAATAATTACTTTATAAACACGCAACTTTAAACAAAAACGCGGTTAAATTTATGAGCAATAAAGAGAAGAGAAAATTATCTCATTTCAGCCTTTAGATAGGAATATAAATAAATATTTTAACAACAGACCCTTGGCAAAGTTTAGTCGTAATCCCAATAGACGTATTATTTTTTGCCATTCGCATACTAATGACTCTATCATGCAAATCGTGTATTGTTTATGAACCATAACTTTGGCAGCTTTAGGTATTCTATTCTGTTCAGAGAGCATAAATAATCAGTTCAAAAACCACTCGCATCTGTGACTCAACTTTAAACTTTAACAACTACCGTGTATTGTTCGATGTAGTTACGCTTTCAGTGGTGACACCTGCTTTAAAAACACCAGCAAAGTAAAACTGTAAGATTTATTTCCTGGGAATGGAAAGTTATTTTTACAATCGGTTTTTCAATAGAAAATAAAGTATTGTAAACTATTACTTATAAATCTCAATTTTATATGTTAGAGTTCTTACAGTTTTAAATAGTGATAAAATTCGAAACATTTTCAGCCATGAAAGTTTGCAAAAATTGGCACAAATTGCTCAATTTTCCTACTTTGAGTTCCTGCCAAAATGGACGAAATGTTATTGGTTGACTGCGCAAATCAGGATACAGATAAAATTAAGGCATGAATCCGTTCACTTAAATATTATAATCTATATATATAAAACTCAAAGGTGACTGATATAGTGATCTATCAACGCACAGCCCAAACCACTGGACGTATCGGGCTGAAATTTGACATGCAGGTAGATGTTAGGACGTAGGCATCCGCTAAGAAAGGATTTCCCGAAATTCTTGCGGGAACGGGGAAAAACGGGGATGCACGTACAAAGTCGTGGGCGGAAGCTAGTAATTGAATAAAATTTATTTATTTTCCTTCGTTGAATAACTTAGGACTGTCTAAAACTTTGCTACAACATTAACATGTCAGTAAACAAAAATCAACATAATATTTGGCTTTTTACAAGTATTATTTACATAAACTTCTCTTTTGTCTTCCTTTCTTACGATAAATAGGCGGGATAAAGACATAAATTTTACGATTCGGAGAAACAATTGGTTTGTTATCGGTACTTTACGATTTTATTGTTGCTTTTAAATCGGAATAAATATATTGTGAGAAGAAAATTTATTTCAAAGCAGCCGTTAGTCTCTTTACCGATGTTCTGATATTGTAAACAATAACAATAGACTTATATTTCATATCCTTTCCGTAATTTGTGAAGTGTGCTTGAAATAATGATTTCTTTTATATTTTTCAAAGCATTTTCTTTGATATTATATTTTGCTCAGACTTAACTTAGTTATTCGTTTAAACTATTTCTTAGCAGTGTCAATGTTAAACGCATTAACACCGTTTTGGGTGTCATTGGCTCTATTTCCGTATCCCTTCCATAAATATGTAATGACACTCAAATTTGCAATTCTATTTGAGGTTGGCACCTTCAGAATGGAAATGTTTATGGGCACCTTGTATCACTCCTTTTCCTTAACCCCTATTCTAAACTTTTATTTCGTTTTGTTTAGATGACAAGATCAATTTAGGTAATCTGTACATGTATTTTTGCAAATTTTCTGGGTGTGCTGAAATAAGTTTTTTCTTTTGAATAAAATAAAATATACCACGCTAATCTGTACACTCTCTTTGCTTTGATTATACCTACTTGTAGTTCCTGTAAAATTTTACTTAATTCATGGCAACATTCACATTCATAACACGTGTGCAATCAAAAGTTTTCATAAAGATCTTCCTCTTCTTAACATCAACTATCCCTTCCACAGAACGTTCGTCATCCAACTTACAAAATATTCTTCTCAATCATATTATCACTATGGGTTTCAAAGGACCAAAATTACAGCAGTATCTCTCTTTGTGCATCAAATCGGTGAAAGCAGACACTGTAATACCAAAGTCATCTAAATGGCTTCATTCTAATGGACGCCGTCCAATTATTGAACAGTGACATCTCAACGTGATATCAGTTCGCATTCATATTGATTTACCTTCTGAGTCCGTTTCAACAATTTTAATCCAGCGTTTGTTCTATTCCCAATCTGTTTATATTTTTTTAGTTACAAAAATAAAATGGTTTTAAAATGATGCTTTGTGATCATCAATAACATTGAAATATATTTTCTAATTTCTACATTCTACATAATATTATGTGATTTGCATTATTATGAATAACATTGATAGTTCTAGGTACGTAACCCTAGTTACAGGTAAATTCCAAGGATTTTATTAATCTTTACAAAATAAAATAGTAATCCTTTTATCACTATTTTAATAGCTTATCTTAGGAATCTTCTCATAAAGGCGCTTGGGATGTGTGCTGTTGACTTTGTGCTCTATTATCTTGACTGTGAAGCATCTCACCAATTCCTAGATCAAAATGGAATTGGACAGTCTCCTTTTATCCGTTTATATTCTCATGTACCGGATTCTAATTTGATTGAAGGAATACCTATAGGACAACTAGATAGCACTCTTTTGTACTATGACACAAAAAACGACTATTTCATTTACGACTGCTACAATATTAAATCATATTTAATACTAAGTTTACATGTAAAGTCACAAATTCCACGTTTTTTTTCGTGAAATATATTTGACTTCGTTCTAGAAAAAAAGACCTATTTGCTTTACTAAAGCTTAAACCTTACCGGCCAAGTCCTTTTCATAGCGTGTTTTCCTTTCACTTGTTGCGAAGCACTGGCCAATATTTTCATATTCAAAGGATCTTTGCCCTTCCTGAAAGCTTCTTGAAGTCGTCTTAGCTTTTTCATTTTTAACAAAAGTCAATTCTCGTTTTAAGATTTTAAAATGGAGAAAAATGTTATTGATTTAATACTATTTAAGAGTTGGTTAACAATGGCTAATAATTACCTAAGCATATTTTACATATTAATCACGTAAGTAAACATTTACAACATATTATGTATTTAATTAATAAAAATAAGCTTACTAAGCTGTCTTCTTAACGTATGAAAAAAGATAAAAGACTTGCCGTTCTTATTGCAAAACAAAGTGTAATTTTCGTTTCGTATAAATATTTCAAAACAATCTGCATAACACGTTGCTAGTGAACGCTATATATAACAACGTCAGATCGGAATTTATGTGTTCAAAAGTACGAAAACTACGAAATTTTATATTTTCTTTTGGCTATCGGCGGGATGTAAAAGCGGTTCAGAAATGTGAATTTTCTTCTCCAAGCGATTACTGCCATTCGGTTGGCCAGTGCTCAATGCCTTTATAGAGCTTCTATGAGCACCTTTCGAAATGGAATGATATTAATATTTAATTTTTTATCGCGTTTTGTTTTTGAATTATTGCTATAAGATTATTTCTTTCTCTATATAAAAATAGTAAGTATAAAAAACGCACGTATAAGTGAATAATGTTAAGTGAATAATGATTTCATATATATCATTTAAACAATCACCCTAAAAAATGAATGTTCTATTTTCAATCTTGCTCATGAAGAGATATTATTATTATTATGTCAGTTTTTTTTTGTTTATGAATAATTACGACAACGCTATATTATGTTAAGATCGTTTTCGCCAAAGTCGGTTAAATATAATTGAAAACGAACAGATTCCTTGAAATGATCACATATTTAAATTCATGAATACTACTTAGTTATGAAACAAACAATTATAATTCACCCGATGTAAGCGGAAATCTGTTTCATGACCCCATCAATTCATAGTCGATAGCACTTAAGACACCCATTCAAGAAACGCTGAATTTCTAGGTTATAAGGTCCCCAATGACCTGTTTTATAGCTCGTTAGGCAGAAGACCGGAGATTAATGAAATCTTAAAAGAAACTGGCGTTTGGATGCACAGATTGTG
>CAJQZN010041134.1:0-13863 GCA_907164685.1 Colias eurytheme | reverse complement strand
GTATAATAAACTGAATTACCTATAAATGAAATTTAAATCTATATTATAATAATGAATCGCAAAACTCGAGAACGGCTTAACCGATTTCGTTAATTATTTTTTTATAATATTCCTTGAAGTACGAAGATGGTTCTTATGGAGATGAAATGTAAACATGTACCACGGGCGAAGCCGGGACAGACCGCTAGTAAATTATAAAATTAACCTTATATCTTTAGAATAAAACAAAAGAATGTACTTCCTTGACTGGTCGTATACGATTACAAGATGCCTTATGTCACAGTTAAAAATAATAGCCAACCCAACAATGCATCTCGGTACTTGGACTCGGAATGACCTTAGAAATTGTAAATAACCTTTATTTTCGCTCAACAAAGGCGTTTTATTTACAAAGGACGTTCGTATTGTGATAGCAACCAAAGTATTGAAAACACAAGGTCCAAACGACATTATGTTTGGACAAGATACACGAAACTGTTGACATTTATCTAATAGCACTACATAATATTATTTGATCAAGCTTCTTTAAAAAATGAATTTGAGTTTTGCATAATGAAAGGTTGAATTGATTTTATTATCAAATTTAAATCAAATAGTGTATGAATTTGAAGACCATCTTGTCCTAATAGCTGTTATAAAGTTACCTATAAATCTGAAAAGTGTGTGTGTTCCTTAGAATTAAGTTTTATAAATTGTAAACAAGATAAAAAGTAAAACAACTAAAACCCAACTACGACAAAAAACGACGCTGAAAAAGTATAAAACAAAAGTTAAATTGATGAACTAATAAAGAAGCTATGAACGAAAAGATGTGAATTATATGCAATCAGCCCATGAATACAGGTAAAGTCACAAGCAAATGGTAGTAATATATATATATTCAAAATGTGCAAGTAAAAAGCTTTCAAATGATACCAAACACGGCATATTTATCTTAACTTTATTTTTTTACTCTGTATGTTTTGTCCGCTAGAGGGCGCCACATTAGATTTTGTGAAACCCCATATAGCCTATAACCAGCGGACAATTAAGACGCTTCTAATGATATGTCATTTGTCGAATTCTGATAAGTAGTTTAGAAGTTACGAGGGAACAGATGAACATACATACATACATACATACATACATATATACATACATACATACATACATACATACATACATAGCCTGTCAAAATCATAACCCTCCTTTTGCTTTGCCGTAGTCGGGTAATAATGAAAGGGAATAACTTTAATCCCAGATTAGGTACTTATAATGCGAGAATATCGTTATTTTTAAAGAAATACGCAACAAGTGCTGTTTATACGAATCACTGTTATCATGAAAAGATGACACCAGTTTACTCATTATGGTACTAGAATTTCTAAACGATTCTAATAAGGCAAGATGTCAATGTAGGAACGCATGTAACAGTGTTGGGTTAAGAAAATCTCGCGCACCTGACGTTTTTCTGCTTTCTCTGCTTATAGGGAAAGTTACAATTTAACTTGCTGTTTCTATTTCATGAATATTCATAATAAGTCATTTAAACTTGTTACGTAATGCTTATATACAAATTTGTACGCTATCCTAATACAAACATTTCGTTTTATTTTATTCATGGTTACGCGTTGTATTGTTTTTAATTCATTTGTATTTTATTTTCCATAATTTTCAAACTCAACAAAAATTAATAAAAGCGCCATCTGTGATTTGAGCTGCAAACTAAAAGAAACATATCACATCATAGATGGCGCTAGAATCAAATTGTTGTGAAACAGAACGTCTGAAAAGTACAACTACTCGACAATAGATGGCGTTGTAACAAAAAGGTACTAACCTTCCATAACATAGACGATGCTGCCAACATCGCCTTCCTTGATGATGACACTACCGGCAGCATATTCGACTGGATACATACAATCTACAATTTCGCGGATCTGTGTCATCTCCAGATTCTTCATGAAGTCATTGTCAAGGATCGCGCCCTTTATTAGTTCCCGAGATCTGTGAACAAATATTGGTTTATGAATATTTTGCCAAATTTGTGAAATAATCTAATAACCATTGCAGCTCATCTTTTTTAAACATTTCGAAGTTAAGTCTGCTACATGATATTCATTAAGAACTTAAAATAAACAATAATGATATTTTTAACGGTCGATAAATAATGAAATATGACTCAATCATGATTATTTGATTTATAATGACGAAAGTTAATTACTGTAAAAAAATTCATTCAATAACATAATCTTAGTGTAAATTATAAGTATTATCAAGTGATACTATTTTCATTACAAACGGAAAAACAAATTAACAATTACTAACCAACATATTCCTTTGCAAGTTATTTATTCTAGAAACATAAACTGGTAATTACTGAGACTGTAATTAAGTCCAGCTTATTAGGAAACAATTAGCCGACACTTGTTTTTTATTTGCTATATTTGTAATATGCACTATATTAATTTCCTCATAAAATTCGCAAAAAACCTATGCGTCGTAATCATGAGGTAGATATAGAAGCTTAGTTTTTGCAACATAAGGCAGGAAAATGGGAACATATTAAAAACAAGGTTATTAATTTTATTGCCTAATTACATTTTCTATTGGAACAACCTACGGAGGGTCATAATTATATCTATAAGCTGGTAGTTAAATTACTCGTAAACTTACAGATATTAAGTAATTACCAAATCAGAATCACCTCAAGATCACATTAGTTAGTTATTTAAAAGAAAATAAAAAATCATTTACTTTTGGGAGACTAGATGTAAACATTAATGCAACCATTAGAGCCAATATACAATGTTATCATAGTTAATTAATTGACGACGCGGTTGGTGCAGCGCCTACTGAGCCGACGGTCCCGGGTTCGATCCCCGGTCAGGGCAAATATTTGTGTGATGAACTCAATTATTTGTTCTTGGGTCTGGGTGTTATTATCTATATATATGTATTTATTAAATATTATATTTATCGTCGCCTAGTACCCACAACACAAGCCTTAATTGAGCTTACTGTGGGACTAGGTCGATTTGTGTAATAATGTCCTATAATATTTATTTATTATTTATAATTAAATACATACATTTAATTTGTTTTAATGATATATTATTAAACTCAAATTACATGCATACTCGAGACAACGTTTGTTATTATCAAGGATACTCTCAATGGGACAGTTTAATGACAATAACCTTTAAATGACAACAAATTAAAGCAATGAATAGCGATCAACTCCGGGGTATTTAATACATCATGTAATTGCTTCTAGACTTGACAGTTATAAATTGTTACTTTCAATGCTTTTAAACCTATGTTATTAAGTGTTTTAATGATTATAAAACACATAGATAATAATTGTTTGGTGTTTTCGTAACATAATGTGTAGTGTATTTAAAAGATTTAATACCATTTCAATTAATACATTACTCACTACAATAATAATAGCTCGGCTTGTATTCTAAACAAATATAAAAAGTACGTGCATCCGAATTACTTTTATGTGTGTATTTACAGAGACTGTTGATGTACATAGTTTAATCGTGAGTTGTACAGTACGTAGTAAAATAGAGATCAGGGAGAATTAAGACACAATTATTATCAATAAATAAAGCATTGGACGATTTCATTTCGCAATTAAATGAAGCTGACAAAATATGATCACATAAATAATATGAACCGTTAACACTAAAATCATTCGCAAAATCCCAAAAATAACTACTACATCGTTAACTAGAATGATGTAATAAAATCAATGTCAGAGAGATCAATGTAACCAAAAGTTTTGACTAAGTCTCTTGTTAAACTTAAATAAACACTACACAGAACATTTTATATTCACATATGTTATTTGCAGCCATGACGCAATAACCATACCATAAAGTTTATACAGCTTCATATAAATTAATTAGATCAACATATAAACGCATGGCTGATAAAATTAATTTTATTAAGGTCAGTGCAGTTTTAAAACTAGAATATGTTTGCACTCTGTAGGCCACATCCCACAAAAGTATTTTAGTTTACCAACTCGATTACTCGAAGACGATAGCGTCATTATATTTTACTATCCTAATAAATTCACGTGTGTTTATGAAAATTGGAAATGAAGCATTTAATTCGTATAATTTGTAATATAAATGTTGTTTGTTGATACATCATAATATAACAAAAACAAATATTCAAATTTCAAACGATGCAAGAGACGCTCGCAAAATAAAGAAAAGACGCTAAACTTTCCGCGCAGTCCGATTGAGCTCATCAATTCAGTCAGTTACATTCATGTCATGAATCGTGTCAGCCAAAGGCGAGGACACGCAGTAAAGTTCGAACGTAATTATACCAAATGCGAATGCGAAGGTACTCCGGCTAACACATGTTGGCCTCGAGACCACAGCACCATAGCCGAGAGAAATGCACTGCTGATTGATGGATATCGATACAAATGTTGTACAGCACGTATTTATTATAAAAGATTTATCGCTATCGTGATATTGCTTTGAATGAAATATACGTGCGATTTGTAAAATCGATCTCGTTTGTGACCTTCGTAATGGTAGAGCAATAGACGTTTTGAATTATGTTAATGTTGTACCTATCGTAATTGGTCATATGGCTTATAATTCATATACTTATGTAAACAAAGTGTCCTATTTTAAAACCTATGATGGAAAAACGGCTATAGCTTACTATTTTTGATACACGCGGTTATTGTTAATAATTTTTGATATACAGGTAATGGCATTTAAATACTCACTTCAAACTTTTTGTAATTTTAACCAATTTCATTTCAGGATCCTGAGTCAACGAGGAGAGAGGCTCTGCAGATATGGCCGTTCTTTTCAGCCTGGGTTCAACCAAATGGAACACTCTGGTATTTTCTATACCAGGAGATTTAATCACTAGACCTTCTTCTTCCACTTCCACGCCATTTCGTTGCATGTCGATCATTTGCCTAGTCAAAGGTTTGACAACTTGCCGAAATTTATCTATTTCGTTCTTTAAATATCGTATGGTTGCGTCTCGATCGTCAATTTCATTTTCAAGCATTGATATTATTTTATCACGCTTTTTCAATTCTTCAGTCTTCTCCATAACCAGTCTTTTTAAGTCCAGATACTTTTTTTCTAGCTTAAAGTAGTGGTCCACTTTACACTGCGTTGTGTGTGTGTGCGACATGATCACTAGATTTAAAATCACTGTCCCAGACTTGTATTTCACTCACACACTATAAACCATTGACATACTGTCCGATTATGGCACTGAATTTTAAAATTTACATTACGTTTATAGAAATCGCTGAGTAGAGCAACACTGCTATTAACGTACTTTTGCTATCAGCTGTATCATCGATAGGACCAGATAAAGGAATGTACAGGCCACTTATAATAGGTAATAAGCGTAAATTTAGTTTACACGCTTTTGATATTGAAAATCGATCAAAGTATTACTTAGTATCTTATTAGTATTTTGGAAATTCCCGTACTTAATCAGAAGTTTAGACTCTAATAGAATTTAGATAAGTGATTGTAAATAAACGAAACAATAAGAGAATATTTTTTGTTACAACAGCGCCCACAGTCAGCATGGGCTCGACTTTAAATGTACCCATTGTTCCTCGCTAATTATGCACGATGTCATAGCATCAAGCGTGAGTCTATAATTCTTTCCCAATACATTGAACAGTAACCAATGACACAGCATTGTGGTCGCACAACTTTTTATAGAAACCACCACGTCGACCGTCTGTCACCTTTAATTGGTGTTTATTGAAATATGACTAACGATTTAATGAACAAAGACAACTATTAATGTTGAGCTTAAAATAGACTAGATTTTTTTCTAAACGAGTTTGCATCTTACGAGACATACTTAATAGTAGCAATACAATAATCATAACAATTTGTTAAATTACTTGACAATCTTCTAATCTAACTTCTAATGATAACTGCGTAGTCCTTACTTACTATTATAAATGCATAAGTTAATTATAAGAAGCATAGAATTTTCTACTATTAGTATGTTTACTACTATTTCAATATTTTTTTTTTCTAGTAAAGCATCAGTAAGCTAAGGTCATAAATTTCAAATGGTAGTATCCAAATTCTTTTCGTTAATTAGTCAGTATTACATAGCATCAAATTCATAGACATATTTAATTATTATAATAATTATTTGTACGTGGGAGGATATAAATAATTAATCATAAGGTCAGCAAACTAGTTGACTTATCGGCAAACGCCTTATACTTTTAATTAAAAGGTCAACGAGAATAATTTGGGACACACGTGCTGTTAGTTCTAATAGAACATCTATGATTGAATATCAATTGTAACTGGGCTTTTATTTAGGAAAATTACGAGTGTAAACCATTGATAATATTATAGTAGCTCAATTTGCTTGCGAAGACTGTCTTAAAGGCTTGTTATTTAAGATTTCAGACTAATTTTTCTGAATATTAAAATTTAAAATGCAGCTTATTTGATTATGCGATCTCCAGCTATAAATTAGTTTCCAACGATTAGTAACACTATTATAAAAGTGTTATAAATATCGTAAGGTAAGAAAAGAGTAGAAATATAGTAAGAGGAGCGTCAGTTTTACAGAATATATTTTTTTAACATCAACGAGATTTAAAGTAATTTCAGTATTTACCTATGTGGCAAATTTTTTATTATATTATTTGGCTTATAGATTAACATGGATAATTAAAGATAAGATTAACAGTTTTATGTCAAAATTCTTGTTATAAAGACCAACTTTATTTTAGAGCAATAAAAAATCTATTACGCAATAAGTTTAACAATTGTGTAAATAGGTAATTGATTTTAGTTAAAATGTAATAAAAAAGAAACAGCTAACAAATTTTCCTAGTCATGAAAGTATACTTAAAAAATCAGACAGTATAAATAGGCATTGATGACCAGATTGAAGATTGTAAGAGTATTTTTTTAATTTATTATAAAAAAAATGTTTCTATAGAGGCAAAGCTCCGATGTCTTCATAGTTATTTCTAGACGTTATCGATAGATAAATTATCGTATGGATTACAGCTGACATTCATCAATAATATGACATAAATACTGTACAGGTAAACATAAAACATATCAGTCAGAGTTAGATGACCTAGACCCGATTATGTTGGACATGAGCCCAGAACACGTGGTTCCAGAAAAAAAGATGTTTTCGTAAAAATAGACGCATTTGTCATTTAAAATGAACGGTACGGAAACAAATAGAAAACATCACGAAAACATCAATCAAAATCTTTTTATTTTTTGTAGCAAAAATTTCAAAGAGTCTTTGTACTAGGTCTTCTAAATGTGATGAACATAATTTTAGAAATGTACATAATTAAAAAGATATACCTATCATATTTTTAAGGGTAAGCATTTGTTTTACGGTGCATTTAGATCACGGTGCAGTTAGATCAAAACGAGCAAATGCTCATTCTAACCCCACTATGTCAAATTATTTTAGTGTAAACAGGCGTTGGGCCGGGCATATAGCCCGCAGAACCGATGGCCGTTGGGGCAAAAAGGTTCTCGAATGGCGACCACGTACAGGACGTCGCAGTGTGGGACGGCCTTCAACGAGGTGGACAGATGACCTGATCAAAGTGGCGGGGAGCCGCTGGAGTCAGGCCGCTGGTGATCGGTCGTTATGGAAATCTTTGGGGGAGGCCTATGTCCTGCAGTGGACGTCTTAAAAGGCTGGAACGGAACGGAAACAGGCGTAGAGCATTCTTACGTTGTTCTTAAGACGTTCGAAAAGATTCTATGCAATGTTCTTATACTGAATAACACTGAATGCGAGTTCACGTTTACACGAAAATATGCTATTGCTCTAGCTCTAGCTCTATGTTCGGTTAACAGTGCATTTACATCAAACGAACATATTTAATACGGAACGATAAAATCCTACATTTATTTGGCCTCTTATTTAAAAGCCCAAGCCAGATAATTGATTTAACCAATAAAGATTATAATTTCAATGTCGGCAGATTATTATAAAGCGTATGATTGAGAGCTTGTTTGATCTTTTAACCTGTTATTTCTTTACATCAATAAATTTTTCTAATGTATGTTTTAAGTATGTATAATGTACGTTATTGTATACTGTTAAATTGTATACATCTATAACTTTAAATTAATATTCATAGAGCTCCTTATTGCACGCCTCATAAGCGAAGCGTTGAGGTGGGTACTACTGTCAATTCGCGCAAAACATCTGATTTTTCAAACTTAAAATGTCTTTATGTATCATACATTGCACTTGTAAGATAATACATACACACACATATTAAGAAAAAACACTATTTTTAACGTTCATGATATTTTTGATGTCATTTTTGTTATTTAAACTAGTTAAAAAACAGTTTAAAAAAGTTCTGTCTTGGACGTCCGTGTGTTAATGTTATGTGCGGATCCTTTTTCTTGTTAACACGATAGCGACCGAAATACTTTACTAATCGAGTCTTTTTTTTTCTCTTACGCTTGAGTATGCTCAGGAATAGAACCCTTTCATTTTTCAGGGTCTGATTCGATGTGGTTTAATTGTTATTAAATAAACAAAAATAATAATTAATAAATATTTATTAAAAAAAATTTATGAGGCGTGCACTTTTGGATTTTCCAAATTATTTATTATCTTCTAGGGATTTCATTTTACGTGGAATCAATAAAAATATTAGTTTATCGTGGTAGAATAGTAATATTTATCTCTAGTTCGAAAATGTATGAAGGTAATGTACGTATTTAAAACCTCAACTCGATAAACTAAAAAATCATCTCAAATGCTGGCGAAAAATAATATGTTGCTGTTCATAGAATACTGAAGCCGCGATACTCAGGTACTCGATTATATTTACACAAATTTTATAAAAAGAAATATGGATACATTAAAACAGCCAATTTTCATAATTTTTTCACAAACATAACGCCACGCGGAGCGCTTTACTTTATTTTAACTAATGTTCCTCAAACAACAGAGGCTTCTCAATTGGTATCATTATTAATTACTATTATCTCAACTTGCCCGCAGTCTAACGATTAATCGTGTAAATTTACGTACATAGTAAAACCTATCACAGTAGGGAAAATCAAACAGCTAGATAATCTTCTTAACTGACGTCACATGACGCTAAGCCTGTTAGCTGAAGCTGACAGCAGACTCGCTATTTATGGGCCTGACGCTATCATGACATCGGAACTGCCGAAACCATTAGGGCAGATTACGTAATGTGGTGGACACATTTTAGTGTACTTTTCGCTAAACAAGCAGATAAAATGTGACGCTATTTATGTGTCTCGAAAGTTTGAAGATATGAGTCAAATTTGGTGTGATTTATTGGCTTTTATGTTTGGTGATTGGCAACGTTTTGGGCTTAACGAGACGGTGTTTAACGTCATGTTTATTTACCTCTACTATTGAAATTTAAAACATGACAACCCAATCATGTCATTTCTGCCTTCTACAACTACATATTAAAATTTAAAACCCGACAATCTAATAATGATATTTCTGAAAACTACAAAAATAATGTATCTGTATTCTGTAATAATTATTGCAAGTTGCAATGATACGGTTTTGTCTAAAACATATCCCGTTTTATTTATAGTACTTCACAGACTCTTCCAAGAAGTTTAAAAACTTCAAATTACTTTCTAAGACACCCTTGACACTAATTAATACTGAATGCACCAATGTCACTTTAAAAAAAGATCGTCACTTTAACAGAAGGAAAAACAGTATGTATTTTCATGTTAATGACACTGAAGAGTGGTCACACAGCTATTAATTATTGTACAGCTAATTTATCATCTAAATCTCTCAGTAAAAGCTGACATGCTGTACAAGAGCGATCTCAAATAATTAATTGCGCGTAGATAATAAACTAAACTAAAATGCATCTACTACTACAATCCTACTAGTCCTATTCATATAATAAACGCGAAAGTTTATAAGAAATTAAGAATATAATATTACATATGTTCGTTACTCCTTATCTGTATGAAATTTGGTAAAGAGATAAATTATTGTAGTCAATTTTGATAGTAGGATTTGCACATGGGCTACTTTTTACTCGCATAGTTTTAGTTCGTCATAAATTGAAATAGGTCATCTATGTATCATGTAAGTTCAGACGTTCATTTAATCAGTTATTTCATATTTAAAACGTTCTAGAACCTTTAAATAAAATTAAATCATAGTGCATTGTATTCTATTCCTGTAAGATTTAAATTAGTAACTTTTGTATGACGTGTCTATTAGATGCTAATGTGCTATTTATTTCATCGATTTTCCTTTTAGACAGGCTATTCTTTAATTTTTACAATGAAATAATAAATGAAAATTTATCTGGGAAATAATAATATACAGGTAATATGATAAAATTGAGATAAGTTGGTATGAAAGAATGTAGACATAAACTTTACACGTATTTCAAAAATTTTAAATAACACTTCGTTATTTTAATTACACACATAATTCACACTATGTTGATCAATAAATTAGTGCAATTAATAAATTGCTTTTACACCCACCATGATTAAAAACAATTAATTTATTAATAGGTAGAGGATCTCTCTGATTTCGTTTGCTCTTTACAAATTACTCCTGACTGTGAAGTATATAATATAACCTATGTATGTAGGTATAAACCCGCACTTTGCCTGCGTGGTGTATGGTGGGCCTGTACCCTCATAGGAGGCCCGTGTCCCAGCAGTGGGAACGCATATGGGCTGATGTTGATGATGATGAAGATGATGTGTTTATTTTTTTTGTTCGTAGGTGTTTATAACCATTTTTATTAAATATTTCTCATCACAAGGAAGGACAAACTTATAGGTATTTAAGAAATCAATTTCTCCATTTTTCTATAAATAGAATAGATTATACTGGCATTGCAACCCGGAAATGTCCGAAGGTTTATCGGAAGTCAACGATGCGTTACGTTAAGATATCACGTAGAAATTGTATTTACAAGTTGGTACCCACTTTGAATATTGAGCAAAGTATTGTAAGAAACAACTTCGCAATACGTTTTTTATGTGATATTGGTCTAGAATTTATTCCTTAGGTATATATCTAAATAAATATCTAAGCAGTCCTATAAAGTTTCAAAATTGCATACAATTGTACATAGGTAAACTCATATAGTAGGTATCCATTGCTTTTATTAATTATTTCAGTTAATACACTCAAAATATAATAGAAGAAATAGCCGACTATATTTTTGTTATAATTATAAGTATATTTTATTGTTGAGATTAGTCGAAAATTGAAATCAAAATTCCTCCTCAAAATCCTCCCAGTCATTTTTGCCTGTAACCCGGACTGCAGTCTTCTACAATTTTTTTACAGATATGCATTATTAATAATAATTATAGATACATTGTTCTTTATATGACCTGTGATTCTAATAAGACGTGAATGGAAATCCAAACTTACAGTCAACTAGCGACCCGCCCGCGGCTTCGCCCGCTTTATCTAAAACCTAATAAATTATATAGGTACTTAAACCTTCCTCTTAAATCACTCTATCTATTAAAAAAAAAACCGCATCAAAATCCGTTCCGTAGTTTTAAAAATTTAAACATACAAAGGGACATAGGGACATAGAAAACGACTTTGTTTTATACTATGTAGTATACATGACCATCTTGTTATAACTGAATAAAAACACTGACACCGGATCTTGTCCTACCTAAACAAACCATAAATTTACTAATAAATAATCACCCACTTGTGAATTTGAAATAAGTAGTTTCCAAATAAGTCACGTACAAAACAAACATACATGTACATAAAACATACTATATTATCCGATCTCTAATTTGTCCTGTTCCATGATGCTATCATTATTTTAAAGTTTACTTCTAGGTCATGTTTTATCATCACGAAATTTGAAGTCATAAAGCAAGGTTTACGAACCACAAAAATGCATTTAAAATACAAATTCATAAAGCTCCAAAATTCACCAAATGCAACGAATTAAATATAAACAAAAATCGCGTCAGCAAAAGTACGTTATAGCAGTTTTATTCCAAAAAATATAATTAAAAACACATAAAAGTAAACACATGTACTTTGAATACACATTGGCAAAATGCGCGGATTTTTTTGCGCTCGCCTAACGTACGTTGCGATCAGGCTGCGCGGTCTAACTACGCGACCAGTTCGCCGCGCGCCAAAATAAGCCTTCTATGACTTTGATGGACCTATTTCGAACACTGCTCCTTAATTGATTACGTTGACCAAATATATCGCACGTGGATCATTTCTTATTTATGTATCAGTATGGAAAAGCAATAATATTATGTGCCATCGTGCTAACAGATTGTTTGGTATATTATGTCGTTTGAGGGACAAATTGAAGCAACTTTTCACGACAACCCGTTACCTCATGAAGAAGTAAGGTCAGAGCATTAGTAAATTGTAAGGCAAACGCCAAGCTAAAAATACACTCAGATATCCTTAATTTAGTTATATATTATGGCTTTAGGCATACATGTTAGTTACTAGCTAAGGATTAATTATTATAAGATAGTAGATAATATATAGGTGTAATCATAGGATAAAGATTTGATTATGATTAGATTATAATTACATATTATTTTATAAGTACATAGTTTAAAATTCTTCTTTTGCTGTCATCGGGATGGAAAATTCAAAGTTTAATTCAATGAATTAGTCGAAATCTATGCCGCCATGGTCCTCGTTAATGATCAACAAACACACACAGTAGAAGAAAAGGAATAATGAATTCCAAAAGTAGGAAAATGCTGTAGGCTGTGACCTTAGGCTGTGACATGTGTTTATATTTCCCATTCAATAGGAAAGTTCAGAGCATTTAATAACTCAGGCCCCGGAATCACAGACACAATAGAAAATCTATTGTGTCGTGGTCCGATCGGGCCGTTCGGGGCTCAATGGGTTAAACGTGTCGTGCAAAAGATACATTTTATATTTTTATTCCAAAGGAATATCATGTTCGAAAGAAGAAAATTAATCATCGCTTAAATTCGCTACAGGATTAAAAAAAGGGCGAAAATTGGACTGCCTTTATAAAAGAAAAGTTAATTAATCATAAACAAATATGTAAAATAATGGTTTAAACTAAACATTGATGCTGTTCTCAATCTATTATTAAATCAAGGTGGCCTTGAAACGTCATAGCCATAACCTGGTGAACGTCTGCTGTTACAAAAATATTATGTGTATATTTTGGCTAAATTCTAAGAATTAGTGTCTGAAGTATCTTCAAAATTCAGCAAAATTTATAGTTACCTATTATTTACACTTGGTGGAAGCAAGACCAATAACCTGGTTTGAATATTCATGGACATCATTTTTCTAAATTTTTATTTTCAAGATTAAGAAGAGAAACACTTTATACATGCGTAAACTGTAAAAAACAAATCTGAAACCTTTGATCTGGAAGCGAGATTTGAACCCGCGTTTTTTAATGTAGGAATGCCCTATGGATAAACATGGATGGCCGAATTCGGGCAATTTTGTCGGGGTTTTACAATGTTTCTCTATTAGATATATATAATAATCCATCTAGACAATCATCTTAATTTTTAAATACTTACATTCGTTCAAAAATGAAAATATTTATTCATAAAATTGAAGTAAAAAATATGTTAGTATCTATTTGAAATTTTTGAAAATTATATTTATTGCTAATTGCAAACTGACATAAGTTACTATTTAAATCTTTTTCCAAAAAAATAATATAAAATCCATTATCGCACTATAGCTGCTGCTGCTTTGTATAAACGGAGATAATTTTTTTTTGCTCATTAGAATATAATGTACAATTTTATTGCTTATACCACACTTTTAAGTATTCATATTACTTATTAATAATAT
>CAJQZN010041133.1:39474-53791 GCA_907164685.1 Colias eurytheme | reverse complement strand
AGCAGTGCGTAGGATAGTGAAGCAGTGAGTAGGATAGTGAAGCAGTGTGTGGTATAATGAAGCTGTGTGTAGAATAGTGAAGCAGTGAGTAGGATAGTGAAGCAGTGAGTAGGATAGTGAAGCAGTGAGTAGGATAGTGAAGCAGTGCGTCGGTTAGTGAAGCAGTGTGTGGGATAGTGAAGCAGTGAGTAGGATAGTAAAGCAGTGAGTAGGATAGTAAAGCAGTGAGTAGGATAGTGAAGCAGTGAGTAGGATAGTGAAGCGGTGTGTGAGATAGTGAGGCTGTGTGAAGGATAGTTACGCAGTGTGTGGAATAGTCAAGCAGTGAGTAGGATAGTGAAGCAGTGTGTGGTATAATGAAGCTGTGTGTAGAATAGTGAAGCAGTGCGTTGGATAGTTAAGCAGTGAGTAGGATAGTGAAGCAGTGAGTAGGATAGTGAAGCAGTGAGTAGGATAGTGAAGCAGTGAGTAGGATAGTGAAGCAGTTAGTAGGATAGTGAAGCAGTGATTAGGATAGTGAAGCAGTTTGTGGGATAGTGAATCAGTGTGTGGGATAGTGAAGCAGTGTGTGGGATAGTGAAGCAGTGTGTGGGATAGTGAAGCAGTGTGTGGGATAGTGAAGCTGTGTGTGGGATAGTGAAGCTGTGTGTAGGGTAGTTTAACTACAATGTAGTTAACATTTTATTTTATTATTATGTGACTTCACATTATGTTTATTTTATTTCAGAGCCGGGATACTATAAGGTTGGGGAATATGGTATTAGACATGAGGACCTTGTCGAGATTATCGAAGTGAATAAAACAGCCAATCATCCAAGGGTATGAATATTTTTATTTTTGCATGAGTTTTATATACAGGTACACTTGTAAAACACGAGCAACCTCGCAGGACAAGATATCTAATATCATAAGTAACAACATTTGTTCTACTAAAGTCCGGTCGCGGAGCAGAAAGAATTTCGTACAATGACCTCTTTGCCTACTGACAGTGGTCACAAACATTTTTGAATGAAGTGCAGTTTACATGAAATATTTGGAGGAGAAAATGTTTTTTACTAATTTATTAAATAAATGTCCTTTATTCATTTACAATACTTTAGTTAGTTACATTTTAATAACAACGATATATTATATAAAAAAAAAGTGTGCGTGTACAGTGTACACACATAAGAAGTGAAACTTCTTTATGACCTTATTATTTTTCAAAAAATAATTTACTATGTACAATACGCGATTTCGACTTAGGCGGATTTTGATTGGACATAAAGAGTTTGAGGTTTATTCTTATAAATTTTGAATTCACAAAATCATAATTGAACACCAATCAAGCAAACACAAACCTTACGCTCTCAGGTTAAAGGTTTACAATCCCTAAGGACGGCGGTCATTGCACCTGTGCGAGCAAGACACATTATTTTTACACGGGAGTGACAGTGACAGATAATAATGTACGAAATTCTTCCTGCTCCGCGACCGGACTTTACTACGAACATACAAACAGACAATAATTTTAAAAACTGTATTTTTGACTTCGATGTCAATTGTAGATCACGCATTATTTTTTTTTTATGTTCTATGCACAGTTTTGACTTTCCTACGATTTTATAATATACAAGCTTACCGCCCGCAGGCCGCGGCTTCGCCCGCTTTGCCTAAAACCTAATCTTATATACAGGGTGTCCCACTTTCGGTATACTAAGCGCAAAGGGACTTGTAGTTTTGCATACGCTGAGTACGTAAAAAATAATTATAAAATTCCAGACGCATTTTTTTTTTAAATAGAGGAATTCTTAAAATTCCATGTGTACACCCCCAACAAGCAAACCGCCCAACTTTGCCACCCGCATGTGAGCTATCGTTTAAGATTATGTTTTCATAGACAAAATACTCACATTAGCGAAGCGGTATATGCCGGCTGCGCGAAGCTAGAGACGAATACATGGATTTTAAGGAAAAATTTGGCAAAAAATTTTTCGCGTAATTTTGTTATTTAAGTATTTTTTATGTGATCAGTGTATGCAAAACTACAAGTCCCTTCGCGCTTAGTATACCGAAAGCGGGACACCCTGTATAAAAATGAATCGCAAAATGTGTTGGTAAGCGCATAACTCAAGAACGGCTTAACCGATTTCGATAATTCTTTTTTTATTATATTCCTTGAAGTACGAGGATGGTTCTTATGTAGAGAAAACGTAAATATGTACCACGGGTGAAGCCGGGGCGGACCGCTAGTAAATTATATACTAAAACCTTCCTCTTTAATAACAATATCTATTTAAAAAAACCGCATCAATATCTGTTGCGTAGTTTTAAAGATTTAAGCATACAAAGGGACAGAGAAAGCGACTTTGTTTTATACTATGTAGTGATATATTATGACGTATAGATTGCTCCAAAATTATTAATTAATTATTTTTTTCAGGCATCAAAACTGCTAGGCGATTTCGACGGTCGAGGCGTGTTGGGTTTCAACACTCTGACGTTAGTGCCTCACGACACTAAGTGTGTTAACGTGGAGTTGCTTGATGATTTTGAGGTTTGTATTATAAAAAAAATAAAAAATTAAAATACTTAAATGTGCAATGAGGAAAAAATAAGCAGTTATGTTAAAAAAAAATACAATAATCTGTAGATCTGTAAGTAGTTTATGATTAAACGTAGATATTATAAAAAAAATAGTTAAACAGTTGTGTAATGAGGAAAAAATACGCAGTTTTGTTTAAAAAAAATAACAAATAATCTGTGGATCAGTATACGAATAAGAATTCATTTTAATTTAAAGTCTTGAAAAAAAGAGCGTGAGCATCGAGCAAGTAAAATTTCAATGTCGCCTCATGGCCATACCGTCACGTCAAGGAGTAAGGCGACGATTTTTTTGGTATCTTTGAATCTTCACTAAAGAAGTTTCACTTCTGACACGTGTGCTCGGCACTCACGCTCTTTTTTTTTCCAACAAAATGATTATATTCTTGTAATATTCATAAAATACAATAAAAAAAAACATTTTTTACAGCTGGCATACCTAAATTCGTACCACGCTCGTGTGCTGGCAACACTCGGACCGATATTGAAAGAACGTGGACTTTTGGACGACTTGCAATGGCTTGAAAATGAATGTAAACCTTTAGAAAGGGCTTAAGGTGAGAAATAGTCATATTTTTAGTAGTAACTCAAATTCAAACATTTATTTATTCAATTAGACTTCTTCTAGAAGCACTTTTGAATCGTCAAAATACATAAAATGTAATGTCTGGCAGAAATCGCTTATAGCGATAAGACCGCCCTCTGTACATGTTGTTAGTTGTATGGTTCTTAGTTTATAGTCCTGTATTAAGTGTGCAATAAAGTATTTTTCATTCATTCATTCATTCATAAAATATAGCTTTCCGCCCGCAGCTTCGCCCGCGTAGTCAAAGGAAAACCCGCATAGTTCCCGTTCCCGTGGGATTTCCGGGATAAAACCTATCCTATTTCCTTTCTCAGTTCTCAAAATATGCTTATGCCAAATTTCATCCAAATCGGTTCAATGGTTTGAGCGTGAAGAATAGATAGATAGACAGAGTTGTATTCGCGTTTATTTTGTTAATGCCTCAGAAAATCTATTGTGTCTGTGATTCCGGGGGAAAGACTTTGAACATTACTGCTACGAATAAATGTTCAAAACAATTATTGACTTTGTTCTAAATTTTAAAAATAATTGTTATCGGGGTTGGAAAAAAAATAGTGTAACTTTTTTCGTTACGCGTGACATTTTCCGTTACGCGCCATCTTTTTGCTACCCCTACCACGCGTGATTCGACGTATTTCTATAAAGTTGCATATAGTAAATTTTTTTTTGAAAAATAAGGTCATAAAGAAGTTTCACTTCTTACGTGTGTACACTAGTACACGCACACATTTTATTTTATTTTTCTTTTTTCAGATCGAGCAACAATGACGATGCAGTATTGCAAGAATGAAAATGATGCAATTTTTTAAATGTTATTTTTTTTATTGTGTAACCATTGCTATTGTATTCAATATGTAATCCATATTTCGTGTTATTTATGACAAAAGCATTTTACGCATTTAACACATTTTGATTGAATAATATTCAATTAATGTTTCGACATTTTATAGTATTTTTCATGACTTTTTTTTGTATTTAGTAACTTTTATACAATGGTATTAGTGAAAAATAAATGAATATGAATTTAAAGAGGTTGTTTGATTTTTTGTCCTTTTATTAAAAACTAGCGGTCCGCCCCGGCTTCGCCCGTGGTACATATTTCGCAATAAAAGGTAGCCTATGTTCTTTCTCAGGGTCTAAAGATTGTCTGTGCCAAATTTCATCAAAATCGGTCCAGTAGTTTATGCGGGAAAACCATATATACATACATACAAACCTTTACTCTTTATAATATTAGTATAGATAAAACTAGTTAACTAGTATAGCTTTGAATACTAAGTAACTAAAATTTTTAATATGTTAAAAATTTAATAATAGATTCATTAAAATAGTTTAAACTTATCCTTTTCCCCTCTCTTCCCTTTCTTTGAGAGAACGAGAAGAATAATATATTGTTGACCAAATCTGTTATCACGTAAAATAAGTTAATTACGTTAAACCCCTAAAATACTAGTGGTTACCACAAAACAATTTAAACACAGTCTAACTTTAAACCAGGGATCTGTCACTTTAATAGTTGTCTATGTGAAATACGAAAAACCAGATTTAAGAGAACCCGCGCTTAAAGTTAAACCCTGTCTAAAGTTTTTTGTGGTAAGACATTAGGTACATAGCTTACGCTAACCTGGCTGTATTTTTGCCTATTTACTGCGCATTTACTCGTCGCCGATGTTGTATTCGGGTATGTTAGGCCGGTTGCAGAGCTTCACCGACCATCAGTGCGTACGTCAGTCGCGCTTGTCATATGTATGGAAATACGCATGTGTATGGTCGGTCTAGCTATGAACAGTTTTATGAAATTTAATTTTGGAGGAGATTAACAAACACCGCGACACAAGAATTGTAAATATTAGATAATTAGAAGGAGAAGGTAACAGATTAATTACTTTACCACGCCATTATATGCAAAGTAGTTTATTATTTTAATAAATTTGAACAACTAATCAACATATATAATTATTTTTATCTCCTTCATTATTTTAATATTATACTAGTTACGTGCTGGCCACGGACAATTCGCTATAGCGAAAATTCGCGCGGCGCGACTGGCGGCGCGTCTTGCGAATGAATCAAATGTATGGAAATGTACTGGGCATGCCACGCGCAGCGGCGACCAGCGAGACGACCGGCGAATTTCCCCGAGCGAATCGCGCGGCACGACTAGCGATCGAAACAAATGTATGAGTTATTGCGGCGCAGGCCACCCGCCACGGAGTCGAGCGGCAGACGCGGCGACTACTCCCGGAGCGAACTTAATTTAAAATAGTTTGTTTTTTTTTCGCGAAAATGGAGACGGAAGCTTTTATTGCAGAAATTCTAGCTAGACCAGCTATTTGTAAGTCTAGCCACCCGCAACATAATTTTTCATCATGCCTATATTTTTCATATTTTTGGTGGAATTCTCCGTCTGTAACACGATTTCTATTTAATTCGTGTACTCCACTATATCTTCCAAACATTAAATCTTGAGCAAAAAAGCTGCTACTCTCCAAACAACGTCGAGCTAACTTTGATAAAGCCATCTCGTCTCCTCGTCTACACTGGTCGCGGCGGCGAACGCCACTGCTCGTGGCGTGCTTACCGCGCCGCGCGAATTGCCGCGCCGCCCGTCGCGCCGCCGGTGTCCGTGGCCAAGGTGTTAGAGCCAATGCTCTCCTACTCTATCTCGTCAATCAGATACCTAATTTGGTATTCTCTACATTGGATAATAAGGAAATAAATTGTTGTCTTACTTCCTACTAATAAAATGCGAAGGTTTATGAGGATGGACGTGTATGTTTGTTACTCTTCCACGCAAATACTACTGAACTGATTACAATGAAATTTAGCACACATATAGAGGGTAACTTGGATTAACACGTAGGATAGACTTTTTCCCAGAAATCCCACGGGAACGGGAACTATGGGAACTTTTCTTTGAAAAGGCGGAAAGCTAGTCATATTATATATAAAAATAATATGTCTTCGCTAACGTTCGAAATGAAAATCTAAATCATTCTTGAATCCAACTGAATTTAAAATTGTAATTAAAACTTACTCCTCATAAAGATGTTTAGAATCAAATACATGATCAGAACAAATATGAGCATTAGGAACATAGAGATTTTGTTAGAGATATTTTGTAGAGATATTTCATAGAGATGAAATTATTTTGTAGAGATGTTAGAGATATTTTGTATTATTGATAGAGTAGGAGACTAGGAGAGCTATTGCTCTACTGAAAAAGGGTTTCACAACTATTATTAAATTAGGGAAGGAATTAAAAGAATTGTTTCTGTTGATTAGTTGTTAAAACATATAAAAAAGAGCGTGTGTGCCGAGCACACGTGTCAGAAGTGAAACTACATTGACAAGATTCAAAGATATAAGATACAGCATTGCCATGCCGAGACCTTAAAATTTTATTTTCAACGCGTCAAAAGAAGTTTCACTTAAAAAATATAGTTATTGGCATGGGTTATTGGAATATCCTTATAATAGGTATTTTATATTTTAGAGCGAACATCCGTGACTTAATCCGAGGAAAAAGACTGATTGGTTGTTTTTATCTTATTTGTAAATCATTTAATATATTGATTTAATAAACTATTATAAGTACCTAAATGTGTTTTTATTTGTTCCCGACTATCTATGGAGGTTCTTTATTGCTAAAATTTATTAATTTTAAACTAACATACCCAAGTAAGTATGTCCGTAAATTTTAAATAATGAGCAAAACTCCTCACAAGCAAAGGAAGCTTTAGAATAATAATTTCATAATGTAACTAATCTGTTTTTAAACTTAATTAAATAAATTCATTATCTTTCTAAGTAGTGACTTGACAAGTCATGACACTGCGTCTCAAATCTATACTAATATTATAAAACTGAGGAGTTCGTTTGTTTGAACGCGCTAATCTCAGAAACTACTGGTCCGATTTACAAAATTTTTTCGGCATTAGATAGCCCATTTATCGAGGAGAGCAATAGGCTATATAACATTACTCTAATACTAACCGGAACGGAGCACTGCGGGTAAAACCACGGGGCGCAGCTAGTAAAATGATAAATATAAAATAAAAAACCAAATTTTTTTTGCTAAAAACATGATACATTTTTTTGCAAATAAAATAAGTATCTTTTGAGTTGTAGTGACCTAACTCATGAAACTGTCTCATATATAGGATCATCACTACATAGTATAAAACAAAGTCGCTTTCTCTGTCCCTATTTCCCTTTGTATGCTTAAATGTTTAAAACTACGCAATGGATTTTGATGCGGTTTTTTTTAATATATAGAGTGATTCAAGAGGAAGGTTTTAGTATATAATTTATTAGGTTTTAGACAAAGCGGGCGAAGCCGCGGGCGGTTAGCTTGTAGAAAATAAAACACAAAAGTCGCTATAAATAAGTTTTACTTAAATCAATTCTACAATACATTTTGTTATTTATTCAGCAGCTCCACGGTAATGCTTCATGTTGACGAGCACCCAGGCAGGGATGGAAAGCCAGCCGATCACCATACCCAAAGAGAGGGTAATTAGTTCCTGGAAAAATAGTTTTAGTTTTAGAGAAATGAAAAAAGTGCACAATATTCGTATTTTCAACATTATTTCATTTGATTGTTTATGGATATTACTTAAATAGAGAATTTATCATAAGGAGAGATTAAGGGCGGGCGTTGATATGGCAGAGCACAGCACAGAGCATTTTAACTCATTAAAAATTTTCGCATGTGACGCTTCCATGCTTCTCAGGAATACATTATTGTTATTTGATTTTGAATATTATTTCAATGAGGACTATGTCAATAATAGTTTGACAATGAAAAATGCTCAGCCTGTGCTCCGACATAACTGCGCCGGCCCTAATACCACGTCTTTTCACCATAGTATGGTCAAAATTTTTAGGATATAAAATGCTTTTTATCCTTATTTATTATTTACAAACTGCATGCTTAGGTTTCGACTGGATTACCTGGAAAATTCCATTTTAGGAATATATTCACACTTTGATAGACAGTTATTCAGAAACATCTAGCTCAACAATCCATACTTAATATTATAAATGCGAAAGTAACTCTGTCTGTCTGTCTGTTACTCAATCACGCCTTAACTACTGAACCAATTTGCATGAAATTTGGTATAGAGATATTTTGATACCTGAGAAAGGACATAAGATAGGTTTTATCCCGGAAATCCCACGGGAACGGGAACTATGCGGGTTTTTCTTTGACTGCGCGGGTATGCCGCGGGTGGAAAGCTAGTTTAAAATATTTTTTTTTGAAAAGTTATGTTATTTACCCTGCATGTTTTGAACAGTAGTGGTTGCAGACAGAAATCAAAAGTTAACAAATTTCGTTTGAAAACTGTTAATTCTTTAATAATAAGAAACTGGTATATTATTCAAAGATTATGATTATTATAACTAACATTTTGTAACAACCAGCAGTTTCTGCATAAGTTTTCCTCAATGAACTAATTAGTAAACCAACAATATCATACCTACAAATTGCAAATGACTACACGTTATAAAAACAACATTAAATTCTTTGTTTTATGCTATATATTAGGTACTTGTATTCTTAGAGAAATCACTAAGTAGTTTTGCTAATTTTATTATACAACATTATACTTAGTAGATGTAGTTTTACATACATTTTATCACCATTTTCAATGAAATTTATGTACAAAAAAGATTGAAATTATAGGTCTTATCATTAGATATGAAATTAGGGTGTCGAAACATAACCTCTAACAAAAAAATTACGTAATTATTTTTAACGCAATTTTAGTATTTAAGAGTTATTATTTACAAAGCTTATATGAGTAATATCAAGAAAACACACAAAAATTGTACTTAAATTTGAGTTATATCATCTAATCATGGATTTAAATAATCAATACTTACTCCCTTTGAAACCTTGTTTCTGGCAGGAATGGCGATACCGCTCATGTTCCTTACTTGCACGGCATTTTTAGCGACTTGGGGGGTCTTCAACAGGCTCCTGATAGCGATCATTTTGTATTTTTGTGGATTAACGCAGTGCAGCAAAACAGTCGTAGTAAAAATCGAACAATAATTTTTTTACATCGCAAATGTCACTGTCAAGTTTAGTTTTTTTTTTATTTGACATAGGTAGGAGCAAAGGCTTTTCGTATAGTTTAAATTATTGCTAGTTTAAAAAATTCTACACTTTTTCCAATTATTTGAATACGAGACTTTTCTAATTAGTAATTACCTTTTATTTTAACTCACTCAGAACGTGCTCAGAACAGAAATATTGGAAAAAACGTCTTAATAATTTATAATTTTCGACTCCATAGACAAATTTTAATTAAATAGATTCAATTCAATAGACTTACAATAAAAGGAATATATTAAAAAAAAAAAAAAACACCTATTTTAGTTCTAAACTGACGAACCTAATCACGACAAAGACGGGTAGTGAATATCCATGCCGTACATATTAATTCAAAGAAATTAATTACATATGAATAAAATTAACTCAATTTTATTACTACATAGTATAAAACAAAGTCACTTTCGCTGTCTCTATGTATGTTTAAACCTTTAAAACTACGCAACGGACTTTGATGAGTTTTTTTTAATAGATAGAGTGATTCTCGAGGGAGGTTTTAGTATATAATTTAATACATTTTAGACGAAGCGGGCGAAGCCGTGGGCGGAAAGCTAGTAGTTATTTTAACCTAATAATTCACAATCAAACTTATACATACACAAAAATAAAACACCAAAAATTTTCAAAAAATTTTAATCATTAAAATAACGTAAAGCTTATTCGTACTTAAAGTAACTTAAAAATATTGTCCTCTGCAAAAACTCAAACATTCTGTGCTCAACTCATTTTCATACTGGCAACAAATTACTGTGACACTTCCATTGACTGTGGCCCATCTGCAAAAAAAAAACAAATCATTACATAGATAATAAAAAATTGACTTTGGATAAATGTTTTCTTCTAATGTGAAAACGGCTGATCCGGTATATATGAAATTTGGTACAGAGATAGATTATAGCACAGTATACAGATACAACCAGTAGCAGTAGTTACGTAAACACGCTTGCTTGTGTGCGTGACTCATTTCGAAAGTTTTGTATGAAGTTTCCCTACTGCTTGTATCTGTATATTGTGAAAACAGTCTGGATTTGCACATAGGCCGCTTTTTACTAATATACCACGCGAATGGTTCCGCAGATTCCAGCTAGTATAGTATACAATTACCTTTAAATAATTATCTACATTCTACAGGCATTAATTAGACAGGCATATTTTATTTATAGGTATCTCGGGAAGGTAAACCTTAATAACAAAAAGTTAAATTAAGTTAGTTTAAAGTTAAAGTTATCATTTTATTCCCCATATACAAGAAAAAGTCTATATCCTATGTAGATATACTAATATTATAAAGTTGAAGAGTTTGTTTCTTTGTTTGAACGCGCTAATCTCGAGAACTACTGGTCCGACTTGAAAAATTCTTTCGGTGTTAGATAGCCCATTTATCGAGGAAGGCTATATGCTATATATCATCATCCTAAGACCAACAGGAGCGGAGCACTGCGGGTAAAACCGCTGAACACAGCTAGTAATATACAATTAACCAACCTCCCGACCCATCGTTGAACATAAACTCGTCTTGATATTCCTTCAGAAATTGTTCAGATCTGTGCTCGTCCAGGAATAGAGAATACACCTTCTTCACGTCTTCCATACTGACCTGTGAATGAATGAATGAATGAATAAAATGTTTTTGGATGTTATGAATAGTGTAGACACAAATAAATGATTATATAGGAGAAATCACTACACAGTACATATAAAACAAAGTCGCTTTCTCTGTCCCTATGTATGCTTAAATCTTTAAAACTACGCAACAGATTGTGATGATAGAGTGATTCAAGAGGAAGGTTTTGGTATATAATTTATTAGGTTTTAGACAAAGTGGGCAAAGCCGCGGGCGGAAAGCTAGTAAATTATGAAATGAAGTTTTTATTGTATGAAACACAACCCATTGAAGTTGTAAAATTTCTAATTAAACTGTAGGAAAATAATAATATGTAATATAAAATACTTTTTGAAGTGCTTCTTTTTATTATTATAGCTGTTAGTTCTCCGAAATTATTACTTTGAAGAGATTTACCAAATTCACGACTTGTTTTACATATTCCCTCTCCCACATCCTTATCGATAACAACGATGATTTCAACCTCCACAAAATATAATAAGTTGTATGGCGTAGCGTAGAAACGTTTCGGTAGCTACACGATGATATCCCGCCCACAAAAAGTGTTTAGTGTCATTTATTTATACTAGACCCTTTTTGCGTTAAGTGTCCCCCCCCCAATAATAACTTTGTAAACTTTTTCACATAATATACATGTTTTTTACCCCTTTAAAGCACTATTTTGCGTGCAAATAATATTTTTCCATATAATTTACTAAACTTTTAGACACCCACCCTTTGTAATACATACGCCTAGAACTCATTTTTAATTACAAACCCCCCCCCCCCCCTCCAAATACCAATCTTTTACCTATCTTTCCCTTACCTCAGCGGCCTTCCTCCTCTTGGCAACGAGCGAAGCCGTAGTAATAAGTTGTATAGCATAACGTAGCGACGTTTCGGTCGCTACACGTGTCAGTACTGTCAATGCATCCGCTGACATTTGACAGTCTTCTTCTTCGCATCTACGACAAATATTTGATTTTTAAACACGCTATTTTTAGCTACAAGTATGTAATTTATTCTTTATAGTCTATATTGTGTTATCTGTAACGTCATTTTTAAGCTATTGCATAGCTTCTATCGCGGGCCTTGAGCGCGGGAACCGAATCGAGAAATTCCGTAACGAAAAAACTTCACGCTCCCCACTCCGACGGACACGGAGGTGTGGCTTGAAGGCATAGCATGCAATAGCTTTACTGCGGCAGTCCCTGAGTGCCACACGTCTTTTTTTATAGTCTGTGGTATTATTAGAGTGCCACACGTCTTTTTTTATAGTCTGTGGTATTATTATTGTCTATGGTTGTGTCAAATTTTGTCTATGACATACTAAAGTGTCTGTGAGAAGTAATTTTAGACACTTTTATAGTAATTTTAGTGTCTATGCATCATTTTTATTGACTGTGGACAGTGGAATAGTGTTTGTCTATAATTCAGTCATTTTTTTCCCTATTATAGTCGAATGTCTATATGAATTGGCCCAAATCCTACTAAATTACCTAGAAACAAGCCATTTTTGCCCCAAATTTTCCCCATTTCCCATCAAACTCACCTAATATTAAGTATCTCCCTTAGCTCGCCGTGCGAATAGGGCGCAGTGGGCACAATGATCATTCTGTCCAACAAGTCCAACGGTATTCCATGCGGACTCTTATAATTCGTGCCCCTAATTCGAGTTATGCCCCTGTTAGTCGCCATTATAACAACGGGGGCACTTTCCGATTCTAACGCTCGGTTTAGGAATGAAAAACATTCAATGTCTAGCATGTGCGCCTGGAAATATAAAAAATATATTGTTATTTATTTTATTTTATTTTTACATACATAGATTCCTTACGGCTATTTGTATTACAATATTTATAATTAACTTTAACAAAACAATACGCCAATAAAAAGGAATACCAATAATAAGACAATTAATGTGACAGTAGTTTTACATTAATTATAACAATGATAAAGTGGAAAAAATTATTATTTTTTTGGACATGATTACAAAAAAGAGGAAAACTTACCCATTATAGAATGTTTGGTATGGATATGGTATTAATAATTAAGATTTTATTATTAACTTTAATTAATAAAGATATGTAAAATACAGGAAAAGGAAGAACAACTGAATCAACGGGTTTTTCGAGATAATTAATGCTGAAAATTTAACAAAAAATAAAATTGAATCTTGCAGCTATTCCATCTTCTTCAGTATTGTAATATTCTTATACATGTATAGATGTTAGTATAGACAGTTGTTCCTATGTGTTAAAATCCATACTATAATATTAATAGTAACTCTGTCTGTCTGTCTGTTACTCAATCACGCCTTAATTACTGAACCAATTTGCATGAAATTTGGTATAGAGATATTTTGATACCCGAAAAAGGACATAGAATAGGTTTTATCCCGGAAATCCTACGGGAACGGGTTTTTCTTTGAAAACGCGGGCGAAGCCGGGGCGGACCGCTAGTACATAATATGTATATGATCAATGAAAGTTTGAGGAAGTTTTTTGGCCAATATTCCTGTTTTCATTAGTTTTGTCTGGTATTAATAGTACGTATTTCTTACATGATCACTACATAGTATAAAACAAAGTCACTTTCTCTGTACCTTTGTATGCTTGAATCTTTAAAACTACGCAAAAGATTTTAATGAGGTATTTTTAATAGATAGAGTGATTCAAGGGGAAGGTTAGTATATCATTTATTAGGTTTTAGTGGGCGAAGCCGCGGGCGGAACGCAAGTGATAAAAAAGGACGGGTTGCACTGGGGGAGTGCCGGCAGAAGTGAAAACTTGATTATAAACGTTGAGCATGTTTGATATTTAGGAATGGTATCCGTCTTACGCTTTTTCGATCAGGTCACGTGTCCTGACGCGAGTTTAAGATTTTATACCCATTACAGAAAAAGTGCTCAACGCCGCTAAAGAAGTTTTCTCTTCAATAAAAAGTAATTTACTACTAATTCTTTTTATTTACTAACCTCATCAACAAACAACACGCCGGGTATCATCTCAGCTTTGCCCTCCTCCCTCCATTCGGCAACTTTACTGTTTATCTGTTCGCGAATTTCCGATTTTATCTCACCGGTGTCACCTGTGGGCAAAAATAGGGAAAATCTTGTAAAATTAACATAGAAAATGTTGAAATATGAGGGTATGTTGAAAAACGAGGTTATCAATTAATTAATCTTTTTACCTAATGTAAAAAAATGGCTTCGAATATTGAGGATATCGATGAAAAATACAATGATTTTCAAATTTATCAAACGCAACAATGTCTTTATTTTAAATACAAATTTCAATCAAAGCTAATATTATAAGCAGTAATTTATTCTATTTTTTTTACAAATATTAACAAAAACTTATTTACGCGTATATAACTAAATAAATAATTTGGAAAATCCAAAAGTGCACGCCTCATAATTTTT
>CAJQZN010041133.1:14079-29474 GCA_907164685.1 Colias eurytheme | reverse complement strand
CATTACAATCAAACAAACAAACAAACAAAGTTTTCCTCTTTATAATACATATTAGTGTAGAAAAAATATACATAGTAAGTTAGTATATTGTATAGATTTACTGTTTACCCCAGTTTCATATAGGTAGACTTTCTTTTTTTAAGATTATCCAATTATTATTAAACCAATCTAGAATTTCCATGTGTTTGATTTTACGCCTAATGCGACTGTTATAATAATTTTACGAATAAATCGCGTTTAAAATATTTAATGGTCTTACCACAAAACAATTTAAACACAGTCCAACTTTAAACCAGGGATCTGTCACTTTAATAGTTGTCTATGTGAAATACGACAAAAGCAGATTAAAGTGAACCGCGCTTAAAGTTAAACCCTGTCTAAAGTTTTAAAGCTATTGCATAGCTTCTATCGCGGGCCTTGAGCGCGGGGACCGAATCGAGAAATTCCGTAACGAAAAAACCTCACGCTCCCCACTCCGACGGGCGCGGAGGTGTGGCTTGAAGACATAGCATGCAATAGCTTTACCGCGGCAGTCCCCGAGTGACACACGTCTTTTTTTTGTGATAAGAGAAGTTTTGTGGTAAGTTATTTACTAACCTCATCTACAAATAACACGCCCGGTATCATCTCAGCTTTACCCTCCTCCCTCCATTCCGCCACTTTACTGTTTATCTGTTCGCGAATTTCCGATTTTATCTCACCGGTGTCACCTGTGGGCAAAAATAAGTAAAATCGATGAAAAAATAGTAGTATAGAAAATGTTGAAAAATAAAAATGGTATGTTGAAAAACGAGGTTATCAATTAATTTTTTTTAACTTAACGTAAAAAATGGCTTCGTATATTGAGGATATCGATGAAAAATACAATACAATTTCAAATTTATCAAACGCATATTGTCGCACGCACAATGTCTTTATTTTAAATACAAATTATAAAAAATTTTTGGTTGCCTGGAAGAGATTGCTTTTAAGCAATAAGGCCGCCTATTGTACACTTTCCAATTTTATATATTCATTTATTTTAAAATTTATGTTATATGTACAATGAATGAAATTGACACATAAATAAATAAATATAAATAACATCTGTTTGTGACAGTGCATACACCAAAATAACATTTTTTTTTAATCTTTGCCTGTCTGTTGTTCTGAATAATATCTAAAACAGCTGAACCGATTTTGACGAGACTTTCACTCAAAGCTAATGTGATAAGTAGTAATTTATTCTAATTTTTTTACAAATACATATTAACAAAAACTCATTTACGCGTATATAACTAAATAATCCCTACTAATATTATAAATGCGAAAGTAACTCTGTCCCGCTTAAACATCCCAACCGATTTTGATGAAATTTGGCACAGACAATCTTTAGACCCTGAAAAAGAACACCTACCTTTTATCAAAACACCACGCGGGCGAAGCCGCGGGCGGAAAGCTAGTAATAAATAAATACTCACCCGAGAACAAAGCCAAAAAGCCGTGTGTCCTAGAGTTAATCACATCTACTTCGTGCAAAGTGACCGTGTGTACAACTTCCTTGCGTTTCTGCAGTTCACCCTCGGGGCATTGGACGAAGCGGGCTTGCTGACCTGAAAATAATTATAAAATATATCACTACATAGTATAAAACAAAGTCGCTTTCTCTGTCCCTATGTCCCTATGTAACAAGACTAAAAAAAGAGCGTACGTGCCGAGAACACGTGTCAGTAGTGAAACTTCTTTGGCAAGATTTAAAGATACCCAAATCCTCGCCTTACTCCATGACGTGACGGTGTTGCCATGACTCGACCTTGAAATTTTACTCTCAACGCGCCTAAAGAAGTTTCACTTCAAATAAATAAGTTATTACATACCTGTAGCATCATAGTCCCTCGCTCTAGCGAAGCTTCTTCCCAACTTGTTGATTTTTCCAGTCGCTTTATCTATTGTGATGACGTCACCGGCTTGTACCTATAATATTTAAAGTTTTAATTAAAACTAGCTTTCCGCCCGCTTTGTCTAAAACATAATAAATTATATACTAAAACCTTCCTCTTGAATCACTCTATCTTTTAAAAAAAACCGCATCAAAATCCGTTGCGTAGTTTTAAAGATTTAAGCATACATAGGGACAGAGAAAGCGACTTTGTTTTATACCATGTAGTGATATTTATGTTATACGCGTGAAGGTATGTCTGTAAGTGATAAGGTTAAAACATTTTAGACAACTATGAATATTTAGAAAGGACTCGTGGGTAAAGAAGATGGTGGGGCATATCTATACAGGGTGTAATCGTTAAGTGTGCACAGGCAATTTTTCCGAAACTATTACAGATATCAAAAAACTTTAAACTGATATTGAAAGTACTATACCTCATGAGTAAAATGACAATAATAACTTTTAAAATAAAACGAGAAATATACAAAAATGTTACATTAAACGCTCCCATACATTTTGTATTCAAAGCAAATATTCGAAATGACATCCACAATTTGGAAAACCATTTTTTCCTCATCAAGCTCTATTTACAGTTTCTAAATGAACTTTCATTAACATTTGCAAAATAAATTAAAGTATAAAATCAAATAAAAAAGCAAAACCTTTCATACTAAATGTTTGGAATAGTCATATTTCATACTAAATGTACGGGAGCATTTGATGTAAATTTTTTGGATATTTCTCGTTTTATTTTTACAAAGTTATTATTGTCATTTTACTCATTAGGTATAGTACTTTTTATATCAGTTTAAAGTTTTTTGATATCTGCAATAGTTACGGAATAATCGCCTGTGCACACTTAACGATTACACCCTGTATAATATACACAAAAAATAGTAAAAATTGGCAGAACATTAGAATTATACTTAAACTAGCTCTTCGCCCGCGTAAGCTTAGCAAAGGAAAACCTGCATAGTTCCCTTTCCCATGGGATGTTTAGGATAAAAACTATCCTATGTGTTAATCCAACTTACCCTCTACGTGTGTGCCAAATTTCATGATGATCAGTTCAGCAGTTTTTTGCGTGAAGGAGCAACAAACAAACATATATCGCATTTATAATATTATAGTTATAGTAGGACTTGCTTGGAAGAAATTGCTGTTAAGCAATAAAGCCGCCAATAGCTTAGTATAATATCCTGATTTTGTCAAACTTTGTGTGTGCAATAAAGTGTATATAAATAGATAAATAAATAAATAGGATTCAATCTCTATTTATAAAAATTAATTCCTATTATTTTCCTATAAAATTTTCTTTACAAAAACTATTTTACCTTTTCCTTCATAAGCGAGTCGATCATCTTGCTGCCCATATCATAATTAGTTTCCATATCTGTTGTTTTCAACGTCAATCTCCCAGATCGAGCTCCACCGCCCCCCGCTGCTCTTTCTATCACCACTTCAACTACCTCACCCTCTATGATCTCCGATTCTTCCCTGAAATTATTAATTAATTTTTACACGCTTTATATTAGCTTCACCTGTATGTTTGTTTGTTTGTAACCGACTTCTTCGGGCGCGATTTTGACCCACTTTAAACGGCCAGATTTCGTTCAAACTTTGTAGATTTATTGAGGACTGATGACAATACACTAATTTGATAAAATCTTCTATTTTTTAGTTTGGTTTTCCATAAAAAGCGTGTTTTTTAGTTTTTTTAAACTATTATTATTAGATGTAACTTTTGATTTAATATTTTAGTGGATGAATAGTTGTCACTATTTCCTGTCATAACATGCTAGCTGTCGAAAACTATAAAATGCCACGTTCCTTTGATTCGTGGCGCATTCGTACGAATCGTACGTATTCGTACGTTCGGACGTTGTTTATACGACGTTCGACCCAACTACCCTCACTTTGCTAATAGTCGTTGACTTGCTGCGATTTGTTATCAACTACCTACATCAATTAGGTAGCTGTGTAGAATCGCAGTACATTCTTATTACATTCAAACTAATATTTAACCCGGCCTCGCGTGTTTTTTTTCTTATATTATTTATTTACTAGCTGTCCTGTGTGCTTATCCGTCCAATAAAGTATTACACAATAATATTAAAATGTCACGTAAAATGTCAAATACGAGCAATTAGAATACGTTTTTAAAATGGTAGTTTTATACATTATTCGACGAATAAGTTTTATCCAAGCATTGAAAAATCGTCCCTTAATATAACAAGTTTTATTTATTAGGCAGATAGTCTACTTTGGTTTTTTCAAAAATATAAAATACATACTTAATTCTTATTCCAATAGATTTCCTTATAGCCTGTGTCAATGCTTCCGTTTTGCTCATCTCTAAAGAGTAGATTTCAGAACCTGTGGAAAGAATAAGAAAACATAATACTCCATCCTTTGAATTAAAGAAATATTATAGTAGTAGTAGTAGTTATTGAACAAATTTTTAATGGTGTTTGTTTTATTTATATACTAGCTTCCGCCCACAACTTTTTCTACATATTTCTCCAGGATAAAAAGTATCCCATTTTATGCCCAGGATAATAAGGTATAATTATACCAAGTTTCATCGAAATCGAACTGTTAGTTTTCACGTGATGCCTGAACATACAAAAATTTTTTTAATCTCATATTTGGGTTTGGTATCGATCCAGTAACACCCCCCCCCCCCTGCTATCTATTTTTTCAATATATTCAATGTACAGACTTGACCCTTCTACAAATCAATATCTAAGGGTTGTAACTGATAAAATTTTCGAAAAATATACATGATAAATCTATCTAGTCTATATATACTGAATTGCATAAATAAAATTCAAATTAATAACTTAAAAAGTCACAACTAACCTGCCATGCTAGTAAATGGTGTATCTGGTCCCAACGCCTGTGCAAGTCCCATGGCGATGGCTGTTTTACCTGTGCCAGGTTGACCGGCTAGGAGCACCGCTCTGCCTGCAATTTTACCTGAAAATAGATATTGCGATATTAATTAATGAATAAATACTAATACTACAAATAATTGCACCAGAAACAAAATAATAACAAAAAACACAGACAATAGAAAACATACAAAAAGGCGGTCTTATCGCTAATACAGCGATCTCTTCCAGGCAACCTTGGGTCAAGGATCATGAGAATTACGTCATATTTTGAGGTCAACACTACACACACTATTTATAATAAATTATATTATATACATAGAGATACAATACATAATTTATTATTAATGTTTTTTAGCATTTCTTACTTATAATTTTGTTTGAGTATCTTAACAGTAGAGTGTAGATAAAACCATGATTTTTATACAAATATTTCTCTATAAATTACATCCATGCTTATTTTTAAAGTTACACAAACAAAGGTTTTATTTGTACATACCTACAAATTTTTGTATTTGTTCTATATTTGTTTGTGTTCATTGTTTTTTATATTGATTTAGGAATAATATGTGAGAGCCTTTTTTAATGTCATGCTGGTGTTAATGTTTATTTAAATTAGTCGCAGGACGCAGGGGCAATACATGTTATCAACATCACAAGAAATTTGTTGTTTCCATAGCAACCAAACATGTTTATTCAATACATACCTTCTCGAATCATCTGCAAAATGACGCCAGCAGCCTTTCTAGCCATCTTCTGGCCCACCATGCCCTGAGATACCGCTCTAGGCTCCAGGGCATCGTCCAAACCTAACCCTCTAATATGGGAATGGGCTCCGATCCTCTCTATTCGCGTTATGGATCGCACTTCTTGTACTTGCGCCGCTGCTAGTGACTAAAATCCGTAAAAAGTATTAAAAACATGGTATTTTAGGTATAAGAGTTCAACATTTGAGGTTATATTCACGTTAAGCAGTTTTTATACAAATAACTACATGTTGTTAATGGTGTTATAATAAAATAAATTGTATGTAATACTTACAGCCATTTTTTAATGAATTCGTTCGATGATAAACAGGAATTACACAGTTATTATGAATTACAAACACAACGTTTGTATCCGGCGCAAAACAAATTACAAATCTGATGACTGACGTTTTGCTTGGTGTTGCTATTTGCTGCCACAGACTACACAGACTATGTTAATGTATGCATTTTCAAAAAAAATTTGTGAAAAAATTCAAGTGAATTTTTTTTTGTGATCGAATTTTTTATATTCTTTAAAAATTTGTAATAGTAAATTTATTTAGATCAAGTCTAATTTCTGATTAATTAAATACTTTGTTGTGTTTTTTTACTTTAGCTCTAGGTCAATTTAAATAATTTACTGTTATGTGATGAACAATCAATTTCTACTCTCCATAAGAATCAATGAATGTACCCACAGCGAATACCCATTAAAATGACACAAATCAATATTTAAACATTGAGCTATTATTACTGCGTAGTAATACTGTAAACACACTGGCATCCATTCTTATGGTGTTTATGATAAAATATCAGAAAATAGATAAATTATATTTTATGTAGTTTCTAGTGTGCTTAGTAGGCGTAAACTAGAAATGTTGTACTTGTATGGTCTAAGATCCGAATATAAGTCGAAATGCAACGGCGTGATAATAGAATGAGACCAATTTTATAATAAATGTAGTGTATTAAAAATGGGTTGACTGGGAAAATCTTGGACAGGATATTTTTTATTAATTATTAAAAAAAAATTGTCAATTCCCAAAATTTTCCAAAGGCGGATCCCTAGCGCCAGCTTACCATGATCCGCGGAACCACAAAAAAAACTTATTCGCGTCAATCTATATTATTTTTAAAATTGATTGATTTCTTGCAGTGTTTTTGTATGAAAAGGCTTAGCCAAGTTAATGTTCATATACTGAAATTTCCAGTGTATTAGATATAAGCTTCTTGCTGGGCGGGGCCAGGTCGTAGAAGAATTAAATAATAAGAAAATACATATGTGATTTAAGGAAAAGTGTGGGTCATATGCGAAATATGACTCGTTAGAGTTTCAGATATGAATATGTTGACTTCGTGTTTTAAATTGCAGACCCGTACGTCAAAAAAATAAAGACATAGAATCGTTTAATGATGATTTTAAGACCAATCTTTGCAATTATTTTCTATCGAGCCGATTTCGTCCAATTATGTATCGAGTCCGTCCACGGTCTTCGAAATATGACGAATATATGCTCATAAACTTCGCATTTACAATATAAGTAGGATAGGATAGTAGTAGGAGTAGGAAGTATAGGATACTAGAGGTCCGCCCCGGCTTCGCCCGTGGTACATATTTCGCAATAAAAGGTAGCCTATGTCCTTTCTCGGGTATCAAAATATCTCCATACCAAATTTCATGCAAATTGGTTCAGTACTTAGTTAAGGCGTGATTGAGTAACAGACAGACAGACAGAGTTACTTTCGCATTTATAATATTAGTATGGATGGATAGGATTATCATCCTGAGGCCTGAGGGCCAATGAACGCAAACGAAGCCGAGGCGCAAAAGCTTGTTAAGTAATTTAAAAATTTAAACGACGACGGCCCATGTTATTCAAATGTTAAAAAAAACATTGAAAACAAGTTGAAAACAATATTAAAAATTAAAAACTTTTCATTTTCTATTTTCAAAAAAGCGCGGCATAGTGGCGGCATATCACCAAGACATATCACCAATCAGAGATCACTCATTGAAATGTCACGTACAACACTCAAATTAAAAACATGTGACACGTTTTCATTGCGAAATAGGTCGCATAAAACCTACTTGCTAGAGATATAACAGGCGTTTATACCGTTAGGTATCCCCTACGTTCCCACTGCACTAGTTTTTCTAACCACTAGACTTGTGAAAACATATCGCGTACTATGGTAACTCGATTTTAATTTAATCGAGTTGTGTGATTTGTAAGTTCTATCTGTCGTCTATCAATATTCAAAACCTATTCGATTGAATACTTACTGGTTTTTAGGCTATTGCATAGCTTTTATCCAGACTTTGAGCGGGCGACCGAATGTAAAAATTCTGTAACGAAAAAACCTAACACCCCCCACTACAACCGGCACAGCGATGCGATGCTATGCAAATTGCAATAGCTTTACCGCGGCAGTCTTTGAGTGCGACACGTATTTTTTTTATTTCCCATTCCAATTTCTAGACATTAACTTAGAGATTTTATAAATAGTAGAAAGTTTAAATTACTTATCATAATATTTAAATTTAATTTTAACATAGTAGTATAGTACCGTTGCAATTGCTATGGGCGGCGGTGATCACCTTCATCAGTACACCGCCCGCTCCTTTGTCGGTTTTAGTATAAAAAAAAAAAAAAGTACATAGTTAAATTATCATGGAATATTAAAAACAATTAAATCAACGAATAATAAGAACTTACGAGTACTTAATAAGAACCTACAAAACCACACTTATTCAAAAAGGATTATATTTTTATTTTTTATGAATTTATCGAAATTCGAAGATTTTAGTAGTTAGTACGGAAACGACTAATAGTAAGCTCACGCAAAGTTATATTAAAAAATTAAAATATTCGCAATGAGATAAATATAAAAGCTGTGGTGGGTCAATAAAAACAAACATTACTAATAGTAATGTTTGTTTTTAAGTAGTTTAACGTGAGTTTAAAGACAAATATTAAAGAAAATGAAACCAATGGTAATTCCAAAACAACCCTTATATTTCGAGAGTTCAATACACCTACAAATAACCAAAACATCGCACCTCACTTGCCCACTCGACGCTTTTCCCATAAGACCATCCCTTTCCCACTCAGAAAGCTCTCTTTCCCGCGCAAAATCGATTTTTCCATATCAAGCTGATGGTTCGACGCGAATGCTTGCGAAAATTGTTATCTTTGGTGTTATTTGAAAAAAATATTGTGTTTTGTGCGTATTTTGTGTAAAAATAGTGTTTGGACAATTGTTTTGTGATTGTATCGATTGAATCGGTAAGTTGGTTTTAATAATATAACCTTTTATTTGTAACTGCGTCGATATTAATTTTGGGAAAATGTTATTTATGGCGCAAGCGGTACCTATTGTTGCTATTATTAATTAAAATTGTATAGGTATATTTTAGAATTCTGTATCGTATTTATTATGTGCTAGGTGTATAAAGCATGCGCTACATTTATTTACAATGTGGATTGGTTTGATTTTTAAGTTCAGTACGAAAAATAGGTAATGTACCTACAAATAATTACGAAAAATAGACACGGCGTGGACGGCTCGAGAATTTTCCGGGAGTTGCATTTAGTTGTTCAAAATAAGATCGTAAAAACGATTGATAAAGAAGTCATAAAATGACAATATTTGTATGCCGTATTTCTGTATGGAAATAGCGAAGAGAATCTAATATGCGGATATTGTACATATTGATAATTTCATACTTATCATATCATTCATATGCCCATGTGTTCATGTCGAGAATAATTAAATATCCAAGTACTTATGGATCTAATACTTCACAAATGCAGTCTTGCAATTTAAAAGCTTCGGTCTGCCTCAGCTTCGCTAGTGTTACATGTTTACGTTTTCTCTCAATAAGAACCATCATCGTTTTTCAAGGAATCACTACATACACACAGTATAAAACAAAGTCGCTTTCTCTGTCCCTATTTCCTTTTGTACGCTTAAATCTTTGAAACTACGCAACGGATTTTGATGCGGTTTTTTTAATAGATAGAGTGATTCAAGAGGAAGGTTTATATGTATAATAACATCCATTAAATAGTGGAGAAGTACTGTTATTTTTGAGGTTTCTAATGTGATGTCGTAAATAATTACATTTTTTCCGCTTACATTGCAAACGCAGGCTGAACCCTACGAGTTTTATCAAAATAATGTACTAAGTATTGTACACATTGAAAAGGTCTACAGAAAAGTCCGCGATGGTATATGTCTATTTCTTATGGATAACCCACAATAACTTTTTTTTGTCATTTACTTTTTACGACAAATAATGGCTAATTTTCGAAGCGATTTTGACCAATACAGCATTAATCCTTAACCAATTAAATAGCTTGAATACATTGTTCATTTAATATAGATCTATATGGCCCTTTACATGCCCGTATGATTTAAGTGAATATTTTCGAAGATATTACAGAATTAAAAATTGCGGGACGTAGCGTTTGCGGCGGTACCGGCCGGCCGCCATTGCACGGTGCACCCGTGCGAAGCCGGGGCGGGTCGCTAGTATTATACATGTATAAAAAGAATTATCGAAATCGGTTCAGCCTGTGGGTTCAGCCGTTATTGAGTTTTGCGCTTACCAACAGATTTAGCGATTGATTTTTATTAGGTAGGTGTATAGAAGATTATATATTTAAGCTTATATGGCAATGACATGGTCACTCAAATTATATAACTAGATTTCCACCCGCGGCATCGCCCGCGCAGTCAAAGAAAAACCCGCATAGTTCCCGTTCCCATGGGATTTCCGGGATAAAACCTATCCTATGTCCTTTATCGGGTATCAAAATATTCCAAATCCAAATTTCATGCAAATTGGCGTGATTGAGTAACAGACAGACAGACTTTTGTATTTATAATATTAATATGGATTACCTATTCTGACCAAATATTCTACGATCGCTAATGGAAGACTATGTTATCCTATAAATAATAATATCAATCGATCTATCTAATTTATTAAGGTTTGCCCCGCGGTTTTACCCGCATTGCACCGCTCTTATTGGATTTCGCGTGATGATACACAAACACGGCAAAAATTTTCTATAGGCCCTGGAGGGAAAATACTTTAGAACCTTCGTCCTATATTAATTTACGGTCTAATATAAATTGTACATTTATTGAGTACTCAATAGGACCTCCTACTTAAAATACTGGACATAGAAAATCTTGCTGACAAAACATTTCTTTTGTTATTCAAAATAAATAAAACTGCATTTAAATGTTTTCCAAAATTCCCTTCCCTAACTAAACATTAAAAGAGAAAATAGGGAGCTTCTTGCCGGTTCTTCTCCATAGATACTGCTTTCCAAATTCCAAACTGGTGGTAAACGTTAAAAATATGTAATGACGATTCAAAAGTGCGTCTAGAAGAAGTCTAATTGAATAAATAAATGTTTGAGTTAAGTTTGAGTTTGAGTTGAATTAAAACATTCCAATCCCAACAATGTTAAAATAGATTTTACACATATCTTTTCTACAAAATGCTATCCGTATAATATTTATATCTAGTGTTTTTGTTAAGTCACAATAATTATTATTATTATAATGTAAAGAAAACACGAAAAATGGGCAACGGAGCAGAGCAGCGTCCGCTAGTTTTTCATAAATTTTCATTTGACAGTAAATTTAAAATTCGTTGCCTTCTGAAAAGGTTGACAGGAAACTCAGACAGGAAATAATGTTATGACAGACGACTTCGAACATCCGGTTTAAAATGGGCGGGAAATTGCAGTGATTTGTTTTTAATTATATCGTAGTTAGTCCTGTCACGTGAAGCGCAGAATATAATTTTCGTGAAATTTAATTATTTTTGGTTAGAAGCTGGTTGTTTTTGTTTACTTTTATACATATAAAAGTTATACATACAAAATACCTACATAGGTATTGCGTTTTGATTATTTCGTGTTTCTAAAGTTTCTTTAGAAATCGATTTTTATCAAAGAAAACTAAAAAAAGATTCATCTTATTCTGTAGAACATAATTTAATAGCCTTTTTCCAACACTGATAATCTTGATAGCCTGTTTGACGCTTTTTTAAGATACCTTTTCATTTGTATGAAATTGTCATTTTACGTACTAGCTAAACAGCGTGCTAGCTAATCTATGGAAGATCAAACAGCATCCAGAAAGTGAGGAAATAGCCCATAATATAATAATCTATACGATGTTTTATTTCAGCTACTTTCATAGCATTATGTCCTATGGATTTCTACTGTGGGGTATATTTATCTTACAGAAAAGAGCCATTCGCTCTATATATAATTTACGTGCTCGGGACTCACTAAGAGATCATTTTAAGAATACTGGTATCCGTACTGTACCATCACAGTATATATTTAATAATATTTTGCATGTACACAAAAGCTCTGACTTACACACAAGAGTAGGAGATAGACACGATTATGGCACAAGGAACAGGAATAGAATTGAAATGCCATTTTTCCGATTAGCTAAAGTTAAAAATTCGTTTATGGGTCAAGGTATACGCTTATACAATAGAATTCCTCACAATATTAAAAAGTTTAGTAGTTCTAAATTTAAAACTTACATAAAAAATGTACTAGTTTAGAGAGTGTACTACAGTATTCAGGAATATATGGACGATAAAGACCCATGGAGGGTTGTCGCGTAAAAACCACAGGACAGTTCTTTGGCATATTATGTAGTTAGATATAAGTTACATATTATGTAAATTTATTGACATTATTTTAAAAGAGCAACTATGGAGTTTCTTGCCGATTCTTCTCCATAGATACTGCTTTCCGAATCGGTGGTAAATGTTAAAAATACTATGTAATGACGATTCGAAAGTGCTACTAAATAGTAGTCTAATTGAATAAATGAATGTTTGAGTTTGAGTTTGAGTATACGATGTGCGACAAATTTAAAAATTGAAAAATCCCTCTTCAAACGAGATCTTTAAAAACATCTTGTGACATCGGCCCTTTAATTGGTAATCTGTGAATCATGAAAATCGAACATCCCCAGCCCTCCCACAAGATCTAAAAAAAACATCTTGTCAAAAAATTTCCCGCTGTAACTGCGCGTCATTAGTTTTTTTTCTTTTTTCATAAGAGGCAAGGGCGAGGGTGCACGGACCAAGAGTGCAATGACTCATGACTCGATTATAGTGCTCGGTGTACACAGCATTGCGCTTTTCAAGTTCGTAATGGTGCGGTTTAAGGTTAATGTACACTGTATGTGAGAAAGGGAAGATGTATAAGTGTATAATAGGGGTCGTAGTTCATGTACGTATTTTAGAGATTTCCTTTATAGTTAGATGAGGTTTATGTGTAGTGAGAAGTCCTGCATTTTTAGTATGCATTTCGTGCCAAACAAAATATATGGGTATATTTTGAAAAAAAGTTTGAAACAACTTCGATATTAACGTCATTATTGAAAGAAAAGCAATTTATTGATAGCGTAGCGCAACTTTCGTATTAATATTATAATAACTAAACCAATTGACAACACTAACTGCTGAAAAAATCACGAGCGAGAGCTTCATGCACAAAAAAAAACTAAAAAAGTCTATAATTGACCCTGGGTCTTCATTGCTATAATAGAGCAGGTAAAGCGTAACAGCAGGCAGATTTTAACATTTATAATAGCACAGATAATATAATATTAGACTAGTAATAATACTAATGTGGTTATTTTTATTGTCTAGTGTATGTGTCGCCTAACTTCGATTTACCCTTTAGGTGGCAGCCTAAAGACAACACAGCAATATGTGGTATTATTTCCCATCCCTAGTGAAGGGAGTGTCCTTATAGACAGTTTCTAAAAAGTCACTAAGTATCGTTTTCATATCCGAGTATTTATGTACCTCTATTTTACAGTATTTTAAACAGACATGTTATCCTACTATACTACTAATATTATAATCCTACTTGGCTACTTCCTACTAATCCTATCCCAGTAGTCCTACTAATATTATAAATGCGAAAGTTGTTGAGGATGTGCGTGTGTTTGTTACTCTTTCACGCAAATACTACTGAACCGATTACATTGAAATTTAGCACACATATAGAGGGTAACTTGGATTAACATAGGATAGGATAGGTTTTATCCCGGAAATCGCACGGGAACGGGAACTATGCTGGTTTTTCTTTGAAAACGCGGACGAAGCTACGCCTGCGGCTTTTCTCTTATTATCGCGACTAATTTTCCTCCCCTACTATTTCTTTTGATGACAAAATGTAGCCAATTTCTCATTCCAATTAATGTTTTTTGGACGTATCTGACCAGAATTATAAGCTTGTTTACCTTAAATATGTAATGTTATCATTGATGTTAATTGTATTATGTATGTAATGTTTTCAAATTAGTAATGTTCAAAGTCCGTTGTATCGCACTCTAAAAACTCTGCTTCATACAGGTGTAGGCGGAGTTTTGCTACGGACAAATTTTTCTAGTTGTTTAATACCCACATAGTAACACAATATTACTTTTTATATTTCTATACAAATAAGTGTATATTCTATATAAATCCATACTAATATTATAAATGCGAAAGTAACTCTGTCTGTCTGTCTGTTACTCAATCACGCCTTAACTAATGAACCAATTTGCATGAAATTTGGTATAGAGATATTTTGATATCCGAGAAAGGACATAGGCTACTTTTTATCCCGTGAAATAGGATAGGTTTTATCCCGGAAATCCCACGGGAACGGGAACTATGCGGGATTTTCTTTGACTGCGCGGGCGAAGCTGCGGGTGGAAAGCTAGTACATAGTATAAAACAAAGTCGCTTTCTCTGTCCCTATGTCCCTTTGTATGCTTAAATCTTTAAAACTACGCAATGGATTTTGATGCGGTTTTGATAGAGTGATTCAAGAGGAAGGTTTTTGTATAATGTATAATTTATTAGGTTTTAGACAAAGCGGGCGAAGCCGCGGGCGGTAAGCTAATTCTATATAAATAAGTTTATTTTATTTGCCTTTCTTTGATATTGTTTCAGGTATTTTTCGTTATGCCGTGGGCCTGAAATGGACGGTATACAAATGGAACCAATCGGAAAATATAAGGCCGATAGGAACGGGTCAGCTAAAGGTAAGCAAAATTTATTACTACCCACATATTCATAAAAAAGTAGAGATTTGCATAGCGGTCGTAGGGACTGTTGATAGTAGTGAAAACATATAAATCTTAATTTATAGGTAACTTAAATTTACTTAATTTTAGTATTTAAAGTGAAACTTTTATTACATCGTCTCAAACTTTTTGGTCTGTGTAGCGCATACGGTCGGCTGCCGAGTAGGTATAAAGCAGTGTTCGGAGTCATTATCGTACAAATACGATAATTTTGTGCCCAAGTTTCACTTTTACCGTGGTTTCATAAAACCACACAACTTTTTTATTATAATAATTTGAAAACGCTTTTGGAGAGTTCGTAGTTCAAAAAATGTCTTTTCGTTAATATTCTATTACATGGGTTTCTTTTCATGAAAGTAGACGGAACAAACCGGAAGATGAATTATCGTGTGCTAGTTTTATAGATGAATTATGAGTGTTATTAAAATCAATAATCTTTATATTTAATGGATGAATTTGGATAAAATGATAGATGATAACTTGATAGCATTATGTATGTAAAATATCCAGAAATGATTGCAATACATGAAGTTTCATCATAATTTGTTCAGTTGTTTTGTATGAACTTAGAGCTATTACGCACTGTCGACCAGTCGCCGGCGACCGAGTCGCCGGCGACTGGACTTACTCCTGGACGACTGACGACTAAGTGCGCAAGCCCCTATTTAAACTATAGTAAGTCACAGTCGCCGGCGACTG